>JBAKBP010004776.1:0-130853 GCA_037953745.1 Lithodes maja
GTTTCACATGCTACAGACTAACAAAGCATATAACAAAGCCACTCCAACAGCTTCCTCTCTCTCTCTCCCCTTTCTACACTTCAAAAAATAGAAAGTAGAAAATAGCTATGAGGTGCCGTTGTAAAGGCTTATCCCTCAATACCTTCACCTGACCATATGCATAGGAATGCGACAAGAGAAGTGAATGATGAGACTTTATGAAGGTCATATTATAGTTACCTTGTGCCGTTGTTGACATCATGAGGGAATACCGAGGCTCTGAGAATACACTGATAAGTAAGTGTTATCGTGCGATCACCAGTTATCTGTTCTCGTTTGTTTCAGTCGTTCAGTATGTAAATTTCCCAGACATTCAGTATGTGTATGTAATTATCTCTGACAAATAAAAACACTCGATAATCCATTAGAAAGTTTAATAGAATATAGAACACGCAATTACACGTTAAGGAAAAACCTGGCAACCCGGTACCAGTTGTACACACCCTCTTCCTCCACCACCACACTCACTTAAGCCCCAATTAAAAGCCTTCACCAACGGTACCAGTGCATGGCTTATCTTAATGTATTTTCAACCTCCTCATAGCAAAAAATCCAGGAAGCACAGTAAGCCTCTAAATGCTTAGAATCTCCCTTGAAATACACCTTGAGGAAGCTCAATACGTAGGCGAAGCCCCCTGACAACACTGAACATCACTACTACGCACAGTGGGAGAAGTGAGTAACTGAGCCTGACCGGGGAGTGAGGCCTGATATGAGGGTATGAAGTAGAGACAAGGGGTAGGGGTGAGGGAGGTATGGACTAGGGAGGGTGGGGGGGGGGGGGGTGAAACTGATTAAGGATGGGAGGTAGGGAGGGAGGAACTATTATAGTGATAGGCTATGGTGGAAAGTAGGGTGACTGCCGCTGACTGGGAATCGAGTTTAGCGTGGGAGGATGACTTGATATGAGCTGTTTCACCTCTTGTTTATGATGAAGATCCCACTAACCTCCATCATTTTCTTCTGAATTACATACTATCAGCAGACACCCACGCCCATATGCTGCAACCTGGGTGAACCAGATACCGGTACACTTGCTTATGTTTGTGTTTACGTAGTGGGACCCTTAGTAGCATACTGTGCGGGGAGTGTGTGTAGGGCAATTAATAACTATATTCGCGGTTACTGCATTTGGTACTCTGTGTACAGCCAAGAACATACGTAGCGACGCACTCTTGCATCGAGCACATATGAGACAATACAGTGCTTTATTATAGCCCAGAAGTTTCTAAACTTGTCTTTAAAGGTAGCCTACACAGCCTCGAGTTAGTGTAGAATTATATATGGTCACGAAAGTATAGTACCTCTGCTTCTAGCGCCACTACAGGTTCCCACTCTGTCGCAATGGCACTCTGAAAAAAGGCACAGGAATAAAAGGCACTGGAAAAATGTCACACATAACGGACTAGGACAAAATGCCACATAAAACATGTTAAGGAGTAATAGACCTGTAAAATATGTTTCTATGCAATATACAATATTGTAATTGTGTATACCTGGTAGTGTAATGACCATAGGTTAGGTAGGTTACATTATAAATATAGTGTAATTAAAGCACAAGATAGAAGTACAATAAGTACGGTACAACAAATATATTAAAATTATTTAATTCTTGAATAATAAATAATTTGGGAATAAATCCTGTATAATATACTTGCCTTATTAACTCCTTCTGTACCGGTGATGTACTTTTCATTATGTTCTGGCGACTATTATAAGATTTTGTACAGCTTAGGAAGGCCGTCTACTCATTAAAAGACTACAAACTATCTCAATTAATCCTTTTAGCTACCATATATCCTTCCTAAGCTTCATAAAATCGTCTAAATGTAGCTGTAATAAAGTAAAACAGACGTCGCCGGTAAAAAAGGGGTTAAACATTGTGATACATTTTCAATGCCATTTTGTCCTACCCCGAAGAATATGCCATTTTTTACTGCGCCTTTGTTTCCCAGTGTCTTTTTTCCGGTGCCTTTTTTTTTCCTACATTATGTCGCAACACCATGATAAACTATGTGAATACAATACATGAAATGTCGGGTTGGTATTTCAACTCGACTGGTTATACTATCTACTACAATCTTATAATAAGATATCTTGAGATAGAATATGCTCGACAGGGTCACGTCTAGCTTTTATATATCTTAGTGACGTATCAAATAATTATAGAATGGTCTATAATGATATTTTGATTATAATTAGTCACGTTACATTTACACACAGTATAGATAATATAAATATGCAGGAATAATAGTGTTACACATGTACATAGGAAATCAAATTAAATGATAACGCGTATGTGAGTATGTCTAACGTGAAGACTTCTGGCATATAGCTCGGGTCACACATACGCGTTCTAACGTCCCGTCCGTCCCCGACCAAGAAGATAACTTCTGTGTGTGTCCGTGTATGTCCCGTGGGTGTCCCGGCATAACACGTTTTCAGGCAGTTGCCCCGACCCACACGGACCATTTTATGCATGCACAAAAAGGACGCCGCCTAGGCACGGCGAATTAAGAGGTCGGGGCCGGACGGGACGTTAGAATGTGTATGTGTGACCTGAGCTTAAGGCGAATTGACTTGACTTTACGTTCGTGAACGTGGAGCGGTGAGCGCTTGTCAAGGGGATTAAGAAAAGGGTCACGCAGGTAAGGAAAATACAAGGTAGTGCGTTTGACCCTAGGTCAGAGTGACTGCTTTGGTATGAATTTATAATTCGAAATAGTGCGACTATAAGACACTAGTGAATAGTAAATAATATACTAAGGAGCTTATCGACAGGGTGGTTTAAGTTGGAATTTACTTATCTAAACGGTTTCTGTGAAAGACTCGACACACTGCTACGAAAAATAGATTTGCACCGGGTAAGAGATCGATGCACACAAGTATAGAATTCAAATTCAAATTTAGATCAATGAATCGCTATAACAGGTTTTTGATTGAATGCAAGTTAATTTAGAAATGAGGAAAAGACACTCAATTAAAATGCGACTGAATAATCACAGTAAATTAGAATTCGGAAGAACTCAGAATATAAAAGGGCGTACACGACGAAGTTGTACGAAGTGGAAATACTACGGTAATAGCATTAAAGGAAATTTGAATATATTAACAAATCCCTATCTGGCAATACGTGGATCAAAGATATGGCGTATGCGAATCACATGAACATATGATCTAATTAAATAGTTAATAGGGGGGGGGGGGGGTATTCAGGGGGATGTTCTGCCTTGGCTATTTGAGTCCTGCCCTGTGATTGGCGGGGCTGCGTGAGGTTCTGATTGGAGGGGCTTGACTTGCCCTTCGGGGGTAACTCACCTGTACAGGGAATTAGAGCATGGGTGGGGTCAGATTTCCCGTTCTCTGGAGATAAATAGTAAGATCGAAATGGTAATGGTCTCTACGATAATAAGGAGACACAAATAATAAATAACTTGAGAGAGAGTTACTATAAATGTGTGTAAAGAATTATTAATTACCCACACGCATAGATCAGATTAATTCACAAGCACTGGTATAAACTAGATAGCTCGAATAATATAATTAAGGTTTTAACTGAACGGAGGGGTTCTTGACTTTTCGGTAAGGAAAGATAGATAGATTACAATTTGGGCATAGGTCCTAGGTAAATGGTAGTAGATTAGGGAATATCTTCACGGTATACGTTTACACTTCAACTTGGATACACAAGAGAATAAAACATATATAGGTGACATCTGAGAGTATTCCGTCATGAGCCTGGATCGAGATGAGTGTATATAACGGATGTACAATTTACAAGGAATAATAACACTTCAGAAAGATACTGCAAAGGGATATGAGTAGCAATATCTGGTGCGATGAAATCACTTGCACATATCAAGATTTAGCCTATGGGAGGGCAAATGACTATGTAACGTGTACACAGATCGATAATTGAACAATTAATAGACACAGATCCTTGGCACAGATCAAGATTAATGGAAAGACAAATGACTATGTAACGTGTACACAGATTGATAATTGAACAATAATTAGGCACAGATCCTTCGCACAGATCAACTTAATAACACTTCATGGAATACTCGCATATATTACCTTACCTTCAACAATAGCCACAAATTGAGATACGCAGAAACACTTAGGGTTAGTGTGGAGGAGGAGAAGGGCCAAGTACGAGGGGTGGGGCGTCACAGAGGCCCGGGCACGGCAACTGGACATAAGGGGACCACTCGTCAGGGGTCCAGGGGGCAGGGCCAGGCGTCAGGGTACTGCTTCGGCAGGAGTTCAAGGGCAAGGAGGCAGTGGACAGCATGCTCCTTCTCTTTCTCAGGCAAACGACTCCCGGACAGCAATTATCCGGACGGAGCGTTTAGGTAGTTATACTCCCGGACATATATCCGGACGGAGCAAGCTACTGAGTGTGAACTGACTTTTTATACCCTAGGTGGGTCTAAGGGGGGGAAAGGAGAGGGGGGGGGGGAGAGGGAAGAGAAAAGGAGGAAAGTTTGAAGGAAAGTAGGAGAGTAACAGTTGGTGGGGCAGACCACCTTGCTATGTTGTGTGTTTGAAACGTATGTTTTTGTGTTGGGGCAAGTGGTGTATTTTATTTATGTTTGCTGTTTGGTAGCTACCTAAGGAACTAAGGTGTGATTGTTATTATTATCATTATTATTATTATTATTAAGAGTTGATTAAACACCGAATGAAGCTTCAAATAATTATGCACTCGTTTCCAGGGACTACCGCTCGAAGAGAGCATTGAAGTCAAACGGCTTAATATCTATGTTTGTTTGTATTCTTATTCGTTGGGTGTTACTGTTTGTGTATAGTTGAGTTCATTATTTTTCTTTTTGGTTTGAATTTTATTTATTATTTGTTTTTATTAATATATTGGATCTGGTTCCTCTATTTCATTTATTATCTTTAGACTACTTTTGAACCAGGAGTGATGTCTGAGGTCTTGTTGTTGTTGTTCCCCAAGCTGCCTGGCCGAACAGCCCCAAGGCCCCGAACAATTCCAAGGCCATAACCGAGCGCCCCCACAGAACCCTCCTTGCCGACCACAATAAAGCCTGGGTGACCGAAGCCACTCCATGGCGGGCAGCTGAGGAGGGCGCGGAAATGCCCGGGAAACCAAAGCCCCACCCAGGGCCCTGTGCCCCTCAGCAATTATGAAGAGAAAGTTGAGGGGCAAGGGAAAAATGTGACGCTTTGGCTTCCAATCTTGGTAGATTGGGAGGTCAATCCACGTTAGAGACGCCGTCACTTGAGATCTAGAAAATATATAAGTTAAAGGAACAGTCAGAGTAAGCTATGGGTATGGCAGAGATTGCTCAGCTCTCACTCTGATAGACCAGCCCATCACCACATGACTAGAACCCAATCCTCTCAGCATCAGCTAGGAAAGGCCCTAGAAAGCCGCCTTTGGCGGGGGGATAGCTCCCCTATTTCAACCCTTTTCGGGGTTGGGCACCCGCCGTTCTGAGGTCTTGTTGTAATTCATGGTTATTTTTTATAGTTACGAATATCGGGTCTTGTAGGTGTTCTAGTCTGCTCCATATTTTCGTTGCCTGTTTGTGGATGCGTATATTAAGGGGTAGAGTGTTTGTGTGTTCGTGTATCTGGATAGTTGTCATCGTATATGGGTAACGTTGGTTAGTGGCAAATCTTAATCTTCCTGTAGTTTCAGTCAGTACATATTTGGGTTACCGGTATTTCTCTTGGTCAGGTTGCGTGATCTCGTATGAATAGGGGCATAGTAAATACATAAAAGTGGGCTATGTTGAGGTTAATAATTACATGAAAAATACATTATGGTGCTTAATGACATCGCACCGAGTTTCTCCTCTGTTTGACCTTTGGTTCTTTCTTATATCATCAAACCTGATGATTTAATTCGTGATTTCCTGTTCACTCATTATTATAGCTATTTGGACTGTTTATGGAATTATTTTCTTCCATGACACTTTATATCACCATTTCACTTTTCTTCTCCTGTGGCAGCTTCGAGGATGGAGGGCCCCAAAGATTTAAATACTCCCAGGGCACTTTATGTTGAGACGGCATAAACACTTTTTCATCATAGTACTGGGGGGGGGGGGGTTATTCAGGGGGATGTTCTGCCTTGGCTATTTGAGTCCTGCCCTGTGATTGGCGGGGCTGCGTGAGGTGCTGATTGGAGGGGCTTGACTTGCCCTTCGGGGGTAACTCGCCTGTACAGGGAATTAGAGCATGGGTGGGGTCAGATTTCCCGTTCTCTGGAGAATGGGAAATTAATCTATTTCTAAACCCTTTTCTCCTTGTCTCCCTGAATTCCCTTACGGTGGCTATCTTGTGTGGTTGTCCTTTTGGCTCCGTCATTTCAATACATAATTGGCTTTTTAGCACACAGCTCTTATGATAGATGTAACGATGTGGATTGGTTAATTAATATTGGTTAGTAACAAATCTTGCTTTTATTTTCATTAACATATGCCTGGATACGTGAATGACAATACATTAATTATATTGATATTTTTCTTGCTATATTCATTCAAGCCTTCCATGTTTTACATAATTAATTAATAAATCATTAAGGAACTAGTGACGAATCAAAGGGAAGACATAATAGTGTTAATTCCTTCAAGGGGAGAATCTGTACTGTACTTCATTTAATTTGATGTTATTAATATATATATATATATATATATATATATATATATATATATATATATATATATATATATATATATAATGTGTTTGTATATATACCGGTATTTAATATCCTCCCTAGATCTACATCAAAGTTTTAAAATATACTCCCTAAACCGCCCTTCGAGATACATTTGTGCATTTTTCGGTAGAACGATGCTCAGGCTAAAGGCCCATTCCTCCTATATTGCAGGCTCGCTATCGCTCACAAGGATAACATGCCACCTAAATTGCACGAAAGGTCTTAAAGTTGACAAAGAAATGGGGAAAATGGTCTTACAATATCCAAACTAATGGGGCGAATATCTTAAAATGTCAAAAGTAATGGAATGAAGCATGACGGAGAAGGGGGTTCAGAAAAATCACCCCCTTAAGAAGTGAAAAGTATCGATAACCATGAATTATCAAGCTGGGTTTTCCACTGATAGAGGTTAGTGGATGAGTTGCTTGTGATAAGACAGGCGATAGGTATTGCAAAAAAGGTGGCCGACAAATGTTAATAGTCAAGTAATAGCACAGCGCAACGTAGTCATACTATTGCATATTTAATAGATAGTAAATGTGTTAGATCCTGCTGAATTTGTGATGGAGAATTCTTGTATAAAATAATACAGGCGTGAAAATAGATTATCTATAGTAGGCCTACATGTGTTTTAACCTGGCAAATTTGGGCTTAATTCCTTGAGCTAGAGAATCCTACTTTGAAATGATTGGCTAATGCTACTGTGGAGTATGTATCTTATGCTTGTTTTTGCAACTGAAAGATGTTATTCGTCACAAAACAATCATCAAATCAGCTCAAAGCAGAGTTCTGTAGCTCAACAGTGACCAAGTGTAGAGTCGCACAGAGAAGTGTAGTGTTAACATATTTAAACAAGCAAAGACAAGCGAGTAAACACAGTCAAGATAACTCTTAGCTGTCGATGTGATGGGTCTGATCACTTTGAAAGCGTCCAAGAAATATTTGACCACCTATGTCGACACATAATTGAAGTTCCCCATCGCCTGTCCCACCAAAGAACACACGGCCTTACCAGTTACAGAAGCAATGTTGACATACATTTTCCCATATTTCGGCCTCTCACAAGCCATCCATTCGGATAACGCCCCAGAATTCTCAAGGCAAATATGAAATAAGTTGCACAAACACTTCGGCTACAAAATATCCCATTCATCCCAATACTGGCCAAAAAGGGAACAACATCTGAGAACGCAGTCATCGCAGTTTAGCTATTCAACTCAGAACCCGAATAGTTGCCCTTAATCCGAGAAGTGCGATAAGCCTAACGGAAGTATGTGTTAATAGCGAATGTGATAGGCCTCACGGAGCAAGACCATGAAAAAAACCTTCCAAATCACCCCAGGGGCTCTCAAAACAAAGGAATATGTAATTAGGTGAGACAATTCCCCTCTAGTACTTCTTACCACTCATCTTCATGTGTCTTGGCAGGCTAGGAGCCAAAGCGTCACATTTTTCCTTTGCCCTTCATCATTCCCTTCATAATTACTGAGGGGCACATGGCCTTGAGTGGGGCTTCGGTGTCCCTGGCGTTTCCTCACCCTCCTCAGCTCCTCGCCTGGGAGCGGCTTCGGTCACCTGGGCTTTCTTCGTGGTAAGCAGGGAGGGTTCTGTGGGGGCGCTCGGTTATAGCCTAGGCTTTACTCGGGACCTTGGGGCTGTTAGGTCAGACAGCCTGGGGAACAACAACAAGGAGGGTACTCTAGATCACCTGAAAAACCGTCTCTAACAACATAAATATTGCCAAGGATTACAACTAGACGAACAGCATCTCCCCATGAGCAAGGGGGATGGGTAATGGTCTCTGGTCTGGTATGACATTCCCTATAGCTTCCACACATAATAAGGGACATGATCGCTGATTGTGATTTACCCTCTCACACCACCCTGTACTGGACTATGGTAAACAATGTATTGATAGTATTTTTGTTAATAGGCAATGAATGGAGGAAGGACAAAACAAAGAAGGACCATGTGCGTAAAAAAATACTCCATTCACAAAATGCTTGTAACAGCTGGATTTAAACTGTTGTAGATTGCAAATTTGTGAACAGCGACTCGCTTGGTGTAGTGACTAGCGTCTCGGACTTCCACCCAGAAGGCCCGGGTTCGCGCCCACGCTCGGCGCATTAAAGATTTTTCACAAGCACTGAGTCGTTACCATCCCTCATGAGCAAAGGGATGGGGTAGTAGTACAGGACCCCAATGGAAATACGCCTAATCGGCCTTATTGAGCTATCCTTAGCTAGCTTAGCATGCGCTAGCTTTAAGAACTATTATTATTATTATTATTATTATTATTATTATTATTATTATTATTAACAGCAACTCCAAGGAAGTGAATTTCAGAAAGTAGTAGTTCTGGGGATAAATACATTTTGATAAGCAGAAGTTCTAGAAATGTGGAGGAAAGCTGCCCTACTACTAAAGGCAAAGATGTGGAGAGGTGGCATAATTGAAGCATATGCTTGTTACACACCCTAGTCTATGGGTCTGCATGTTTGGTAAAATAGGTTGATCAAACTGACCTGAACTGCTACTTTACATGGAAATGCTGCTAAGCAACAAATAGACACTGTCACAGGTCACAACCTCTTTCTTATGTGAATACAAGATAAGCCAGTGGAAATCAAAGTCGGCCATTAAGAGAACTGGACTGAACATAAACTTGGCCAAACATATTTACTTTATCTAACTTACTCCCCGTGGCCATATTCTCACAGAGGCCGATGTCTCTTTATTTGAATTTGCCCACATTATCCATAGCCAGAACACTCTGCATTTGGTATATTTAAAAACACAGTATTTATTTCAGTCATAGCCAACAGGCTCTGAGACAGTATCAGGAGAACTTGGTCTCTTGAGAAGTCAGTAAAAGAAACTCAGACCCAAGTTATTGGTAAGTGAACTCAGTCTTGGGGAAGAGTAGGATTGGTTAGGTTATGCTAGGGAAGAATTGTGTAAGTTAGGTAAGGTTTCATTCTGTTAAGTTCTCCTTGAGATGTTGATTGCGTTCGGTCGAGTTCTCTATACTGACCAATTTTGTATTTTGCCAAGTTATTTTTTATTCCTCTCAGACCCCACCACATGCTTGTCACTGCCGGTATCACCGATGCATTTGTCCTGGAACTCGACCTCTTCGGCAATAATTTATTTGTGGTCATCACTAATCACCCATGTAGAATTAAATATGTACTCGAGCCAATATTAACCCTTTTAATTAGATGAGGCCAATATAAATTTATTTATGGATACCTGTAGACTATTTTATCGAACATAATAAAGAACCTTCAGTGTTCTATATTTCCTTTGCCAGGCACCTTGATCCCCGAGGAGGAGTGGGTGGCCACAAATGAATCATCTCCATGGAGTCCATCTATTCGATTCTCTGGCTTGTTTTAGGAAGAGTTGCTAGCCCGACTACATCATTGTTGTGTATAGTGCGTGAGGTCCATGTGCAATGTTATCATAGTGTTGGAATGGCTTTGGATGTGAATGTACAGTATACTAGATTGTAACCATTATCATGCCAGTCAATGCCGATTAGGTGATAGCATATATCGAGTTCAGTCAGTGACAGGAGAAGGTTGTGTTAATCTGAGCTCCTGCCCGGACCACTTACCAGTGACCTTTAGTGACCATTATACCTACCTGTGTTTGGGGGCAGTGCACTCGTGTTATATAAAAGTGTTATAGCTCAGTTTTTAGCTGTTAGTTTACTTTTTTTTGTTTTTCTGTACTTAGTTTCTTGCTCCTCGCTAAGCTTATTGGGATCATGGCAGGTATGGAGTGCGAGTCTCTAACTGATCTGCATCATCTTATTCTCCAGGTAAGAGAGGAGATGGTTGTGGTGAAGGAAGAGGTCTTGGCTCTAAGGGAGGTTAATGTTAAACTTCAGAGGGAAGTGGATTTGATTAAAGACGAAAATCTAGCTTTCAAGCTTAGCCAAGAGGAAATAAAGTCAAGTAAGGGGAAAAGGGAGGAAGTTGATGAAAAATTGTATTCATGGCAGGTTGTTAAAAATACGGGTGGGAAAGTCACACTCAAGAAGCAGGATAGTAGAATAGGTATGAGTGTGACAAATACATTCTCTCCTTTGCGAGACGAATTAAAATGTAAAACTTGCAAACTAAACAAACCAAAATTGGGACAAGGACAATATAAAGTCAAATTAAATTATCAAAATCGCTATGTGGAAACAACGCTTACTAAAATGAAAATTATTAAATAAAAGAACACAATCCACCACATAGGGTGTACATTACTACATGAGCAAGTTAATATGTTTCCCAAGCAAACTAATCGCACATATAACAACGCACTATCGTCACGTTAAAGGAAGTAGTCAAGTTTGGGTAGTCCGGGACGTTCTGGCAAATTTTACTAAACTCTGCATGAATAAAGAAACTAAATGTTAAATGTCAAAATATTATTTAAAATCAAATTTGCAACATGACAAGACATTAAAAATAGTACAAAATACAAATATTGATAAGATATCTATACTATTACAAAATAATATATAAAATACAGTACAGCACTCACTAACGATAGTGCTATCGGGTAGGTACCTGTAAGCATAGCATGCCTCAAGTGACCCCTATCAATAACTACCCTACAAATAACCTACATTTATAGCACAAATAAACTAAGGAAATCGCAAAAGTAAGCAATTGATACTATCGACAATGAATACATATAATATAAAGACAAATAATTGCAAAATATGAAGTAACAACAGATTTAAACAAAGAGTACTCTTTTAACAAGAACAATAAATTTAAAAAATCATCAATATTAATATTAATAATAGAAAAAGAAAAAGATAAACAATAAATACAGACAAAAAACAATAAATACAGACAAAAAGTAAGCAGAGGTTATACAAGAAACTTCAAGTTAAAAAGGCTTGATTAAAATTATTGATGTCAAATTTTAGAATACAGTCACAATAATTGACCCTAAAAAGATTAAATTTATGGAACAATTTACTTGCCTCAAAACCTCTGTCCACTAAGAGTCTGTATAGTAACCTAGCTCTAGCCCAAAAGTCATCTACTTTAGTGCAGATTTTACAAAATCTTATTAATTGGGAATAAAAACAATTATAAGTTATTTTACTATCGATATTACTACTAGGGAAAGGAAAGTTTATTACGTTAAAATTAAAATCATCAACTTTGTGATATACTTTAAGTATGCACTGTTCATTAACAATCTCTATATTTATATCAAGAAAATTTTCAACTTTATAATTTACGTTACATTGTGTGAGGGGAATAGAATTAGGGTAAATAAGTTTAGCAACTTGATTAAAATTTAACAAATTGCAAACAAGAATATCATCAATATATCTACTATTATTACTTAACAGTTTAGCAAGTGCTAATTTTTCTGGGATTTTATTTTTCTTGCTACTGTCAACTAAGTCTTTTATATATTTAAATTCTAAAGCAAGCAAGAATAAGTCTGCAATTAAAGGGCTAGCATTTCCACCCATAGGAATTCCTAATATTTGTTTGAAAATGTACGGGCCGAATCTAACATAAGTATTGAAAAGGAGGAATTTAAGGGCATCTTTAAGTTTAGTTCTATCAAAATATACAGAACTAGTGGGAGTAGAGCTAAGTGATGCATTATTAAAATATGTATAAACATTTATGAAATAATTACCATTCCCAACGAACCTGTCAAAGTGCAAATCTATAATAAAGCAAAGCTCTGAATATACTAAATCTAAAGGCAAATTGGTATACAAAGTTGAAAAGTCGAAGCTATGTGCCGAGGTAACTTTCGGCATGGTATTTATTTTATCAATAACTTCTAACGAATTGTCAACACTCCAATAATAGTTAATGCCAGTTCTTCTCATGATGGTATTACAATATCTTTTATGAGTACTTTTAATGTATTTTAAGCAATTTACGACTTGTTCTGATAGAGTTTTAGTGGTAGCAAATTTTGCTCCGGCAATAAAGCGATATTTATAAGGTCTTTTATGAAATTTAGGTAACATGTATAATTTTGCAATGCACTTGTTCTTATCAGAAAGTTTAATATCAAATGTTATATTTTTCTTGGTATGTTCATCGATTAAGTTATCAATATTCAGATTATTTTGAATTTCATAAACAGAATTACCGCAAATATTTTTACGTAATATGTTACCCTTAATACCTAATTCTTTTTTCATGTTTTCAAGATAAAATTTCTTACATGTGAAGCTATAATTATTGCTGGCTTTATCTACTGTAGTGATTACAAAATGTTTATGTAAATTTATTAAATCAGCTTTAAGCTTATTATAATTATAGTCTATAAAATCTGAAAGATTAAATTCATTTTTAAGCGAGAAAATTTTATTTCTGATTAACTTAATTAATAATTTAGACCATGCTTCTAGTTCTCTCTCATCGCAGCACGCAATTTTTAACAATTTATCTTTTAATTTATTGACTGAAAAAACAATATCTTTTAAATGTGAGGGAAAAGATAGTCAGGATAAGGGAGGGATAACCGAAGTGCCTGCCGCCGACTCAGCTCCATCCTCTGACGCTGTGCTACCTACCACCACCACTACCCCCACCACCACCACCACCAAGGGAGCTTCTGCCACCACCGGGGGTTCTCCAACTGCAGCTGCTGGATCCTCCCGAGGGAAAGGTAAGTCCGTGTCCCGAGAAGGTAAGTCTGTGTCGATTGTGGGCGACTCCATGGTAAGACATTTAGTTAGGGCTACCCGCACTAAACTTAGGAAGGTTGTGTGTCTGCCTGGCCATGGAGTTGGGAGGGTTTTAGAGAAGATGGACCACATCTTGGAAGATAGTGGAGATAACCCCATTATCTGTCTCAGTGCCGGGAGTAACGATGTTGGTAAGGGTAGAAGTGAGGAACTGCTGCAGCAGTATCGGGATGTGTTAGATAAAGTTAGGATGAAGGGAGGGATCCCTGTAGTACATTGTATCCTACCCAGAAGAGGAGTTCCCAAGGAATGGACATCCAGGGCGATTAGTGTCAATTGCCGTTTGGAGAAATATTGCAAAGAAAAAGCAATACCATTCATTGATAACTGGGATAGTTTCTATGGGAGAGATGGGATGTACGCAAGGGATGGGGTTCATCTTTCACGGTTAGGGGTTTCTACATTAGCTAGTTCTTTAGATAGGGTGGTTGTGGGGTTTTGAACAGAAATATTGAGTGTAAATGAGAGGTTAAATGGAACAATTTTAGCGTCAGGCGAAAGCGATAAGGATATTCAGTCTCATGCTAAAAGTGATGACTATAATGCAAATGATAGTAGTGATGGTGCAACGGAAGATGGAAATGTCGCTAAAAACAAAGGTAAATTAGGTATAAAGAAAAGAAGTAAATTGAGAGTATATTACACAAACTGTAGGAGTCTATGTAACAAAATGAACGAACTTAGAGCCCTTGTTAGCAAAGAAAATATAGACATAATAGCGCTAACTGAAACGTGGATTAATACAGAAACCAGGCATTTTTTAGCAGAATTTGATATACCAGGATATAGTTTGTTTAAATATGACCGAACAAGTAAGAGGGGTGGCGGTATAGCAGTGTTTGTCAGGAGTACATTAAAAAGCTGTATTAAATCAGGTATTAGACTAAATAACGATAATGAAAGTGTTTGGGTAGAGGTTAACGAAGGTAGTGAGACCATAGTTATTGGAGTTATGTATAGACCGCCAAATATGAGTAGAAATGACGGAACGTCATTATGGGAGGAAATTAAAATGGCATCAAGGTTTAGCAATATGTGCATTATGGGGGATTTTAATTTTCCGAATATAGATTGGCAGCATCAAATAGGAGACTCTGATTCTGAGGAGTTTATAGAGGTAGTACAAGATAGTTTTTTATTTCAATTCATAGATACGCCGACTAGAGGTATAATATTCTCGATTTAGTTTTCAGTAACAATGAACATATGGTAAATAATGTAGAGATAGGGGACCACCTAGGAAATAGTGACCACAATTCTGTGTATTTTAATATACAATGGAAAGGTAATACCAGAGAGAATACAACATTAATACCTGACTTTAGAAAAGCCAATTATGGTGGGTTAAGAAGAGCCCTATTAGCGGACCCTATGGTCAAAAAAAAATTAAGTCGATCCAGGTGTCCAAATGAGTGTACCCCTTCTCAGGCACCTGTCATCTTAAGTCAGGAAGAGACGTCAACCTTGGTAGATACATACGATAATTTTATCAAGTCAGTATTCAATGCACAAAATAAATACATCCCCAAAAGAAAATTTAGATCAACACAGAACCAACCCAAATGGATGAATAATAGACTATTAGATCTTCTAGGACAAAAGAGAGGAATATATAGAAAAAATAGAAAAGGCGAAATTCACCTACTTGCTTACTATCAGAATCTATCAAGACAGGTAAAAAAGGATATTAGGAAAGAAAAAAGAAATTATGAAATTAAGGTTGCCAATGACTCAAAAAATAATCCTAAAGCTTTTTACCAACTATATAAATCCAAGGTTAGAGATGTAATTGGTCCCCTTAAAACTTCGATAGGAGAAATGACAGAAAATGATTTAGAAATGTGCAGTACATTAAATAGTCAATTTCTTTCCGTTTTCACTAATGAAAATTTGGCACAGTTTCCAGAAGTCCGTAAGGTATATAGCGATAGTATAGAAAATAGGTTAAGTACGGTTACTATAAGTAGAAATGATGTGCTTAAGGAAATTGACAGACTGAAACCTCATAAATCGCCTGGTCCTGATGAGGTATATGCTAGAGTATTAAAAGAATGTAGGGATGAGTTAAGTTACCCATTAACATTTGTATTTAACAAGTCATTGGAGACAGGTATAGTTCCAGAAGCTTGGAAGCTTGCAAACGTAGTTCCGATCTTCAAAAAAGGTGACAAATCAATAGCATCCAATTACCGTCCCATTAGTCTTACATCAATCATAGGAAAGCTACTAGAGTCAATTATTGCTAGTAAAATTAGAAACCACTTAGATACATTTAATTTAATAAATTCTTCTCAGCATGGATTCACTCAGGGACGTTCTTGCCTTACTAATTTGCTTAGTTTTTTCTCAGAGGTATATGAAGCAGTAGATAATGACAAGTCATATGATATAATATATTTAGATTTCAGTAAAGCTTTCGACAGAGTCCCCCATGAGAGATTGATGAGAAAGGTTGAGGCGCATGGAATAGGTGGGGCGTTGTTGGGATGGATTAGGTCATGGCTAATTGGTAGGAAGCAGAGAGTCAGCATAAATGGTACGAAGTCAGAATGGGGAGCAGTCAAAAGTGGTGTCCCCCAGGGATCTGTATTAGGTCCTCTGTTGTTTGTTATATACATAAATGACCTTGATTTAGGTATAACTAGTAGGATAAGTAAATTTGCAGACGATACCAAAATGGGGAGAACAATTGATTCAGATAGAGATATAGAGTGCCTCCAAAGGGATCTAGATACCTTACACGAATGGTCAGTAAATTGGCAGATGAAGTTTAACATTGACAAATGCAAGGTATTAAAGATAGGGAAGATGCATACAAATGTTAAATATAAACTAGCTAATGTGAAATTAGAAAACTCGAATTGTGAGAAAGATCTAGGTGTGTTTGTTAGCAATGATTTGAAGCCTAGACAACAGTGTATAAGCGTTCGAAACAAGGCAAACAGGATTCTCGGGTTCATCTCAAGGAGTGTGAGTAACAGAACTGCTGATGTTATCTTAAAACTTTACTTGTCATTAGTGAGACCCCATATGGATTATGCTGTTCAATTTTGGTGTCCTTATTACAGAATGGACATAGATTCATTGGAGAGAGTACAACGTAGAATGACAAAAATGATCCATAATATTAGAAATCTTCCGTATAAAGAAAGGTTGAAGAAATTAGGCTTACATTCGTTAGAGAGACGCAGAGTTAGAGGGGATATGATAGAGGTGTTCAAGTGGGTTAGTGGGATTAACAAAGGGGACATGACAAATGTACTAAAGCTCAGTGATAGCGAAAGAACTCGTACCAATGGTTTCAAATTAGATAAATTTCGTTTCAGAAAAGATATAGGCAAATATTGGTTTGGTAACAGAGTTGTAGATGGGTGGAATGGACTACCAAGTGCTATAGTGGGATTAAAAACGATAGGGAGCTTTAAGATAAAATTGGATAAGCATATGGACGAGAAGGGTTGGGTGTGAAGGGGGATCAGCAGGGTTGGGCCAATCAGCGCTCTGCAGACCCCCGTAATCCTGCGTTAATCTCTAACCGTTTTGGTAAGATGATCCTCAGGGTATTAGAGTGTTGAGCCTATAATTGGGCTTTGTAATTGGGTTTGTGTGGGACAGGGATCTGCCTTGCTTAGGCCAATCGGCTTTCTGCAGACTCCCATTTTCTTATGTTCTTATGTATATATGCACATGCGACGCTGGTCTATATACTTTTTTTGTATCTGCATGAAGGAGGCAAAAGGCAATGTTGCCTGAAACAAGTGTCCCCTCTAAAGTTGAAAGAGTGATAGGAAGCCAATTTCAAGGTGTTAGAGTCAAAATGTCTGGACACATGGAGCTTGAAGAAGTTAAAGTCATAGGATGAGGGAAACATAGATTAAGGGAGAGAGTTCCAGAGTTTACTTGCCGAGTACGTGAAAGACTGGGAAAAACAATTCACTTTTGGTTTAGAGAGTTGGACAGAATAGAGATTGGAAGGTATTGAAATGCGGGTGCGGTAAGGGAGGAGGTATACACCGAGAGAGCTCTGAAGAACACTGATTATTGTAAAGGCAGTAGAAGAGCGAGAGGGATGCAACATTTCGGCCACTAATGCCCATCATTACATCCAAGTGTATTGAAGGACATGCCCACAGGTCAATAAACCTACAGTGCTCCAAATGGGAACTTGTGACCTTTCACGCATTATTCGACTTTGGTTACCCTGATTCAGATCAGTTTTGACTTCGTCAGAGTAACATGTTTAACCTTTTCATTCCTAGAGATTATTCCTAAGTTAAATAGAATCCTCTGGCTGTAGCATTAATGAGGTGAACAAATCATCGTCTGGTTTAAGGGGTTGTAGGACACTTTGTTCAGCATATGGGTCGTATTCAACCACCTCATGTTAGGAGTCCACTTCTTTTTGTACAATAATATATATGTAATTGGGCTATGAAATAAAACTAATTCTGTCTTGTTTATATTTAATACTTTTTTTGTAAACAAAATATTTACGTTCACTTATAACATAATAAAATACTGTACACTAATGTATCACCTTTAACCTAACAAGTGCGCATGGGAGTAATTGAAAACGTCCCCCTGTGCTGACGTATTTGAGGTGTTTCCGTCACTAAAATATTCATTGTACCATTAATAGCATTAATAATTATCCATATGCGCCTATTATGGGTTGATTATAAAGGTATTAACCTGAAACAACAATAAAACGAGTGAAAACAGCGTTTGGATGGTCAAAATCGGAGATATAGCCCGCGAGTTGTATAATGTATGGGTGAGGCAAACTGCTTTCCCGCCAATTTCCCCCAAGGCCACTGAGACACAGTCGATCGATACTCTCTCTCTCTCTCTTGCACTCGCTTGCCATCAGTGATGACAACACCCTGCTTGCAACTCGCTAATGTTAGCACGAAAATATACCTCAGAATAAGGGAATAATAGGGAAAATAGGTGATAACTGAAGGAGAGGAGGAAAGTGGGGAAGGAGGGGAGGTAGAGGACTGAGATTTTGCATGGCCCAGGGGCCAAAAAAAAATAAAAAAATATTTTTTTTTTTTTTTTTTTTTTTTTTCGATGTCAAAAGTTGATTTTTTATTTTACTTACTCTCAAGAGTCTTCCCGCAGTCCGCCGGGGGAACTCTTAAGAGTCTCCCCGCAGCTCCCGGGTTAATACTGTACTTTATTAGCACATTCTCTATTATCTTTATCCATCTCTTTCATGCGTGAAGTTTTACAAATAACTTCATATGACACACAAAATAGTCATTAAAAATTTACAATTAATGCCATTCTTTTAAATTTCTATGCTACCTCTATTTTTGCCTATTTTCACTGGCTACTTCTGAGTAAGGCGGAGGGGAGTCATCTATGAAATGACCATATGTATTGTCAGAGGGTTGGTAGCCCCCTTCCCCTGATACAGGATAGGGTCCCGGATCCCTTGCACTATACTCTGGAGGTGGTGTCGAGTGCATCCTAGTTGGTTGTATAGGATATCCTACACCTTGTCCTGTAGGCATCATTGGCTGAATCCCTGGTTGTCCTACAGGGTATCCTGTAGCTTGTGCTGGAGGTGGCACTGGGTGGCTTGCATGTAGTCCTGCAGGGTAGGTAGCGGTGGTAACTGGCATCGGGTCCCCTGTGCCATATTTGAGTCGGTCTGGATGGTCGCGTGGCAGAGCTTCAAACTGCTCTTTAGAGAGACGCCAACAGTAGAGGGCGGGACCAAGTATTACACCTGTAAAGAAAGTGTTCACTGATAACTCTCTCTCATTATGATGATACAAAGGCATATATCTAAAGTGAAAAGATATACCTAGAGGATCTGGGTTAAGCTTATTATGGGTAGGTGAAAGTGATTAGTAATCACTTAATGCTGCCATCGTAGTAGAAATGCTGTCAACACAATAAAAATCCCTATTTTCAGATATCGTTGCTTAAAGTGGTAGGATATACAGTAGAATTTCGGTTGAACTTAAAATGAGTAGGTGAACGTAATTTGCAATGAATAAGTCACTCTTGAATGATTATGAGAATATAATGCATGCCTAAACCTATCACTTTATTTGTTATAAGTGTGATAGTTTAGGTTGTGCCTGTGATAATTCTCTAACCTCCTACGAGCAGCAGTACTTTGGTCAACTTGCACAGGTGTATGAACAAGCACACTGCATAACATAGTCTAATGCAGGGTGTCAACCGAAAGCTGAGTCCATTATTTTTAGTCTTTCTTATTGTATATGTAAGATCAAATTATGGGTTATAGGTCAAATTATGTGTTTGGAAGTGATAAAAGGGCAAAAACAATGCTAGTTCTTGGTTATTTCCTTGTATTTCTTCTCCAATTAATTCAAGTCTTCAAGCTAAATTGCTCCGGCTTGACACCCTGAAGTCTAATGATAGCCTAAGCAAAGTGCCATTATGATGAAGTTGTGATATTTCTCTTCATAATCAGACCACTCAACTAGTAGACCATTTTAACGAGTAGCTCTCAACCAGTACCAACTCGACCAGTACCCTTAGGTTAGCTTAAGTTATTTTGTCTGTACCCACTTCTTTTTA
Source organism: Lithodes maja (assembly GCA_037953745.1). NCBI lineage: Eukaryota > Metazoa > Arthropoda > Malacostraca > Decapoda > Lithodidae > Lithodes > Lithodes maja. Next base: position 20,034 of record JBAKBP010004776.1, read on the forward strand.
TGTTTGGGCCTATTACTTTTGATATTTTATGACGTTCGCCCCATAGTTTCGTGATTTTAAGACCTTTTGTGAAATTAAGGCGTCAATTTTGTTCTTGTCGAGCGATAGCGAGTCTGCAATTTCGGAGCAATCGGCCTTTGGCGGGGCCATTTTTCTACTGAACAATGCAGAAATATATCACGGAGGGGGTTCTTGGAGGATTTTGTATTAATCTTGAAGGGGTATATTTGAGGAAACAACAAAAAACAAAAACAACAACAATAATATTATTTATAATAATAATAATAATAAGAATGAAATTCTCCCCTTAAGTTTTCCTGGAACCTTTGGAGATCTACTATAGTCTATTCCCTGTAAGTAGGCGATAAATCATGACCTCTAACCTCTGTAACTAAAAAATGACTAGACTAATCGAACTAATATTTCTACCATTTAGGAAGGGTCAGTCAATGAATATATTTGGTAATTTACAGCCAATTTGCTCCAGCCCTTTTTGAGTTACAGAGGATAGAGGTCATGATTATCTCACCTACTTACAGCGAATAGACATAGTTGAAATGGTCACTGAATTAGTTTTCTGGAAACCATTTTTTCTCACCTCCAATGAGTGTGAAGACGACTCCAGGCAGCAGGAGTCGGGCCACCATGGGCAGACCTATGAGCAAACACACTCCGCCAATGGTCAAGAGGGTGGCGATGCACACCCCGTTTACCGACCACCCATTGGAGAGCTGGAGGAGTAAAAGTTATTATTGTAGATTAGAATCATGGATCCTATGGTATTTATTAAAGTTAAGATAAATATACAAACCTTACAAAACTAAATATTTAAAACCAGAAGCTGCATGATATAAAGGCAAAATCACTATACACTTAGTTACACTTAGTTGTATTCCATCGTTAGTGACACAGTTGAGCTGGGGCTCCACTGCGACCAGGCAGCTCCCTTTCTTCCACTCTCCATTCCAGAAGTCGGTTGGAGTTGGTGCTGGGGTATCCTGGTGTTGGTGGCCGGTCCGGTATTTTGGCCAGCCACATGTCCAAGTGTTTCTTGAAGGTGTCTGGAGACACCCCGGTCATGTTCCTGAGAGGGGCTGGTATACAGTTGAACAGTCTGGTTCCATGGCAGGTGCCCAACTCCGAAAGGAGTTGAAGTAGGGGAGCTATCCCCCCGCCAAAGGCGGCTTTCTAGGGCCTTTCCTAGCTGATGCTGAGAGGATTGGGTTCTAGTCATGTGGTGATGGGCTGGTCTATCAGAGTGAGAGCTGAGCAATCTCTGCCATACCCATAGCTTACTCTGACTGTTCCTTTTACTTATATATCTTCTAGATCTCAAGTGACGGCGTCTTTTCCGTGGATCGACCTCCCTACTGCCAACCTAAAAGTTGGCAGATTGGGAGCCAAAGCGTCACATTTTTCCCTTGCCCCTCAACTTTCCCTTCATAATTGCTGAGGGGCACAGGGCCTTGGGTTGGGCTTTGGTTTCCCGGGCGTTTCCGCGCCCTCCTCAGCTCCCTGCCTTAGAGTGGCTTCGGTCACCTGGGTTTTGTTAGTGGTAAGCAGGGAGGGTTTTGTGGGGGCGCTCAATGGCCTTGGCCTTGCTCTGGACCTTGGGGCTGTTCGGCCAGGCAGCCTGGGGAACAACAACAACAACAACAGTCTGGTTCCATTGTATGTAAAGCTGTGATGGATCAGGGATTTGATTTTTTGTGTTGATCCCGGCGTAGTCCTCACATAGCACAGCCTCCCTCGCCTTTGGTGCCGAGTCTCTTGGATGTTTGGATTTGGTACCTTTTTTTCCAAAATCTTCCAGACGTAGATGATGATGTATCTCTCCCTACGTCTTTGAAGCGAGTACAGCTGCAGCTCCTTAAGTCTCTCCCAGTAGTTAAAGTGTTGAAACCCATGGATTTTACTGGTGAATGTCCTCTGGGTGGCTTCAATTTCTGTTATTTCTCCTACTTTTTGGGGAGACCAGAGCTGGGAGCAGTACTCCAGTCGTGGTAGGACCAGTGACTTCCACAGTGTTAGCATACACCTCTCATTTCTTGTGTGGAAGGTTCTCAGGATCCAGCCTGCTATTTGTTTTGCTGTTGTTGTGGCTTTGGTAATATGCTGGGAAAAAGTGGCGTCACTGCTCATATTTACTCCCAAGTCCTTCACTGTGTCCTTGGCGGTAATTTCTTGCTGTCCACTTTTGTAGTTGGTGTCGTTTTGTAGTGCTCTCTTGTTCCCGTACCTTAGAAGCTCGAACTTGTCTCCGTTTAGGGCCATGTTGTTTTCTTCTGCCCACTTCAGGATTTTGTCCAAGTCTTGTTGTAGTAGCTGAGCATCATGTTGTGAGGTGATTTTCTTCATGAGTCTGGTGTCGTCTGCAAACGATGTGGCTGTTGAGTGTTCCAGGTCCCTGTCGATGTCTCCTATCATGATGAGGAATAGGAGAGGTCCCAGTACTGATCCTTGTGGTACTCCGCTGATGACCCCACCTGCTTCTGATAGGCTTCCTTGAACCGTGACTCTTTGTTTTCTGTTGGTGATGAAGCTGTGGAGCCATCTTCCAAGGTCTCCCCCTATTCCCAGTGATTTGAGTTTATGTAGAAGGATCCCATGGTCCACCTTGTCAAAAGCTTTGGCGAAATCTAGATATATGACGTCTACATTTTCTCCGTCTTGAATATCCTGTAGGATTTTGTCGTAGTGTGATAGTAGTTGTGAGAGGCAGGAGCGGCCTTTTCTAAAGCCATGTTGCCCCTCGTTGAACGCCTCGTTATCTTCCAGGAAGCTGACCATCTTAGCTCGTATTGTTCTTTCTATGATTTTAATAAGGTGTGACGTCAGCACCACTGGTCTGTAATTTTTGGCTATGCCTTTACTACCCCCTTTGTGTATTGGTGTGACATTACCTTCTTTTAGGGATTGTGGTACATGTCCAGTTTGGAGGGACTTGCTCCACAGCAGTTTTAGAGGCAGGGCTAGCTGATGTTTGCAGTTTTTAGCAGTTGGGCATGAAAGCCGTCTGGTCCTGCCGCAGAGTTTGGTCCAATCTTGTCGATGGCTGCTATTATGTCCTCTGTTGATACTGTTACCGAGTGGAAATAACTCTATGAACATTTCACAAGACCATAATATGAAATTAAGAAACATAAAAGTGGACACAGAAAGTATGTCACTATATTTTATGAGCTAGTGAGTATGGTTCCCAAGCAAACCAGTTGAAAACATTTCAACTCTCTCTCGTACGGTACATATTCAAGTAATTGATCTATAGGGAAATTCATGTAAATTATGTACACATACAATACATTAAAATTAAAGCATTATATTCAAACTAGTTTAAAAATAACATATATACTGTATATATAGACGACCTCATGGTAGCCAAAGTCAATCTGTTGACTTCTTAGGTTAAGTTAGGTTAAATAATAATAATAGGTTGTTAATGGCTCAAAATAAAGCGATTATTATTATTGATTATGATTGCACACACATATACAGTATATATATATATATATATATATATATATATATATATATATATATATACTGTATATATTCATACAGGTAAAAAAGGGAATAAGCAAAATAACATAATCACACAACTCATTAATAATCAATACTGTTCCACTCTTTAGACCATTCCTACGCCAAAAATATGGTCTGAAGACGACCAGCAGAAAATTTAAATAAATATATGTTTAGGCCTCAACCAGGATTCGAACCGCAGCCAATCATAGTGACATACCAAATGATACCACGCTTCAACCCACTCGACCACGGGTTACATCGTGGGATGTCATATTGATTGTCTGCGGTTCGAACCCTGACTGAGGCCTAAACATTTATGCACGTAACTCATGCACAATTGTGAGATACTATAGCTGTAAATATATATAATGTCGTGAAAGGGGTCAAATGCAGCCTCAACCCTCTAAGTAGGGTGACACAATTCTTCATTCTATTCTGACACCCATTAAGAAGCTGCACCTGAGAAAGTCAGAAAGCTAATGGTACCGGGTAATAGCTTTTACCCACTGTATTTTCAGTGTATTTCTTAGCTAACCGAGATCGTCTATGTGTAGCCAAACTAGATTCCGTACAAATGAAATAACATCTAACTCTTTCACGTCCGTGGCGTCATTTTCATCCCGTCTCATTATGGTTAGCAATAAGCAATTCTATTCAGTTTATGGAAGACCTCTAGGAAACAAACGAGGTGCAAAATATCTTATTCTGACTCCCATAGGTTCTGCTAAACATGAATACAATCGTCTGATGTTAGCAACAATGCTAAAGAAAATATGTATGTTACTGAAAGGTATGACTTGCCTTTGCACCCCTGAAGAGGTAATGTTTGGATGATTTCCAGCGGGTGTTGAGGACTATAGGCTGCGGTACGGTGATCTGTCCTGGTATTTGTTGATGATGTGCTTGTTGTTGGCCACCTAGAAAGAAAAAATAGTGTGACAGTACAAATCAAACACGTCCATTGGAACCAGTACATCTCACTCACTGCCAACTCAACCAGAATTTTATATAATTTTAAGATGACAGGACATTTCAACTAGTATACCATTTCAACTATTCTATTTGAATGAATGGATACACAAATATAATGAGGGGCAGTCCCAATTGCAGCTTCTCAGGTCAATTGAAAGTGAAGCGTTGTCAATAAAGTATTGATCTTCACATGGTGTTTACATTAATTTTGTCATGGTTTCGGAGTAAACATCCATCCCAACCAGTACTCTTATGTTAAGGCCTATTACTTGGAACTGCATGATTTAATACATAATGTTGAAACGGCATACTGATTGATCATATTATTATTGAATCAATGAATAGATACACAGATAAATAATGTGACCATAGAAATCATTAGGACCTCTTTGTATTTGAGAAACTACTGGTCAGTACTCAACCCTAAAATATCTCTTTCATGTATGTGTACATTATTAATTATGTTTGTCTTGTTCGTCCCTAGTCCAAGTTCACTGTTCATGTACAACTACCAGCGCAGTTTTCCTCAAGCCTCGACTCCATTCTCTCCTATTTGCTATGCCAAACCTTGAAACCTGGAGGCGCAAATGCAAAGTTTGCTCCACCATCCACAGCCTTTATGGAGACGGAACCACGGCCCCGTCTTCTTTTACCTTTGACCCGCCCCGGCTAGAACAGTCGGGAGACACCTCTTCGACGTATACAGACTAATAACACACATAACAAAGCCACTCCAACAGCTTCCTCTCTCTCCCCTCCCTAGACTCTTCAGAAGAAAAAAAATAGGAAAAGTAGAATGTAGATACGAGGTGCCGTTGTAAAGGCTTATCCCTCAATACCTTCACCTGACCTGACCAGGTTCCCCCCTCACCCCCCATGACTTATTGTCATCGTCATACATACTACCAGCAGGGGACAAAATAATAACAGCAGGCCATGGAATAAATTCGGAAAAAACCCGTCAAATTAGACGGAAACAAAATCGCGAGCGCAAACATAATGTAAATAAAGCGACGATCGCTGTCCAGGAAATTGTGTTTGTTTATGACCGGGACTTTTTTTTTTTTTTTTTTTTTTCCCCAAGGTGTTGATATTGCAAATTCTCCATGCGGACGATATCGAGAACATTATATTGAGAGTATACGTATTTATTGTCCCACATAAATCGTTTCTAATAGTGTGGCACCAGTCGTCTTAAGTTTAACCATATTTGGCACCTAGTTTCTCCCCGTTAGAATAATCCACAATACTTGTTTTGTCTAACATAACAGTCCTTAATAAAAGTTATTAACAGTAATAGTTAAGGTGTAAACTGTTTCTCTGTACATTTTCAGCCTACGGATGCAATTTTCAATAAATCGTTTATTGTTATTATTATTTGTATTATAATTATTATTATTATTTTTGTATGATTGTTTTTCCCTTAGACTTTCAGGAAGGAATCTCAACAACGTATAATTGACGTAGCCTATACTATTTGTAGCGTACTACATCCCATTCATTATCCTTTACTAATCAATACTATGACGCATATTACCCTATATTCTGGCTAACAATAGACGATTTGACTCCTTTGGAAGTTTATTATTATTATTATATTATAATAATAATAATAATAATAATAATATTTATTCAGTTAGCAATTTACAGATTTGGTACCACATAGTTTGTTACAAATATGACATGTACCAGCCTTGCATAATTCCAACTAAGGATAGCCCAATAAGGTAGTTAGGCGTATTTCCATTGGGGTCCTTGTGGGATTAGGTTAGCTGGGGAAAAATGGGGAGGATAAAGAAATAGATACTTTAGAGAAAGTATTTCTAGGGGGTTATTTTAAGATACCTTACATCCTATAGTAAATATCAGTAATCCGTAATCAGTAATCATTTCAGTTTGGTTTGTCTATCTCTTATGTCGCATTTAGTAGTAGACATAAGCTTGGTGCTCCCTTCTCGTAGCTGTCCGGTTCAGGTGTTCCTTCAGGCTACGTCTGAAGGAATACAGTGTTCTCTTTTCACTGTATATGACTGAATAGAAGGGTTAGTCAATTTAATTTTACATTTTTCTTCTAGTTTCTTCTTAAGCCGAATATAATCGTCTAATGATAGCCAGCATATAAGCAAGAAAAAACATACTCAAATACTGAGATATAAATTCTTACCTTCCATTGTTTACAATTGACGAGAATCCTGGGAATCCACGAACGCTCCAGGAAGAGTTGCCATATACTACTAGTCTTAGTTGTCTTAATAACTGTCCTACCTGTATGATCAGTATGTGTGTAGGTGTACTATATGTCCTCTTTTGATGTTATATGATTAATCTACGACTTGGCACATTCCTGGCAATACCACGAGATAGAAATGCAAAAATAAGGAAACTTGTATCATTTTGGCAACGATGTACCTAGCATTTTCAGCTGTGGCTGATAGTTCCTACAGACTCACAAAGTTATCTTACAACCACACCCTACATTCACTGTTTAGACACGGACCACATAAGTTTTATATATCTATCCGTTGGCCATGATTCCTTAACAATCACTGTACTCTGTCACGGAAAATACGAATCGCTAGGAAGGAGAATATAGTGTATTATTCCCGAGATATGTAAACACCTTCCTAACGGCAGCACCTGGCAAAGAGGGAGGAGCGACTGCAGCTGCGACGGAGTCAGTCTGGGAGGCGGAAGACAGGGTTGACAATTATAGCATCACTGAATAGTTTTTTTAAGAGTTCCTAGATAGAAGTAAATGCATAACCCCGCTCCGTCAATGAGATCATTCTAAAAAAATAACCCTTTAAAATGGCTCACATCTAAGTACAATATATTGATAGAAGTCTATATTATATCCGCTAGATCGAAGAACAGCGTTACCAATAATGAGATACATACTCCGCTAAACACTTTTTCGCTAACAAACTTTCCAACTTCTAACTTCGCTTGAAGTTAACCTATTCGTGATACCAGGACGCCTTTTCACTTTATCCAGGCTATCATTGGACGATTTTAATGTATAATCAATGTATTAATGTAAGAGGTAAAGTTCACCCTTCACCACACACCCTCCTTCCCTACACCACCACCACCACCACACACCCTCCTTTCCCTACACCACCATCACTACACCCTCCTTCCCTACACCACCACCACCACACCCTCCTTCCCTACACCTCTACCACCACACACCATCCTTCCCTACATCACCATCACCACACACCTTCCTTCCCTACACCACCACCACACACCCTCCTTCCCTACACCACCACCCTCCTTCCCTACACCACCACCACCACCCTTCACCACACACTCTTTCCCTACAACACCACCACCACACCCTTCACCACACATCCTCTTTACCTACAGCACCTTCACCACATACCCTCCTTCCCTACACCACCACCACCACCACACACCCTCCTTCCCTAGAACACCACCATCACACTCTTCACCACACATCCTCTTTCCCTACACCACCACCACCACATTCTTCACCACACACCCTCCTTCCCTACACCACCACACCCCATCACCATACCTCTTGCTTCCATAAACCGTGTCTTCACCATACACCCCTCTTTTTCTACACCATCCCCCCCCCCCCCCATCACCATAAATCGTGTAGCCTATGGTGAGAGAGGTGGAGAAGGGGCTATATTTTATGATGGGGTGGGGGAGGGGTTGTATTTTATGCTGGGGTGGGTGGGGGCGATTATATTTTAGTGTACACTTTGCTATGCACCCACGGACATTTCAAATAGAGGTTGATCAATTTACAAATGTGAATGTATATGTTTATTTGCACTAGAGGAAGCGTTACAAAGGCACACCATAAATTCACGTTACAGTTGCGGTCAAAAGTCGTGTCCTACCTCCATTATTTCATTTTTTTTTTGTTTTTGTTAGTTTAAAGTGAAACCAATATCCTTTAGAGAAATATACAAAGCCTTTACAGTCAAGGTTTTTGATCAGTGTGGTTCAGGAGTATCTTTGTATTATATACAGGGTGTCCCAGGAGGAAAGGGTATAACTTTGGGAAATGATAGTATAAAGTATTCTAGGCATAAAATGTTCTATAACAAAAAGTCCAAATATCAACCATTAAAGATACATTGAAGGTTTAATAATTATAAAGGACATACTTATAAAGGACATACTTATAAAGGAGTATACAAGGATATAATATACTGTATACTTCTGGGTATCAGGTCCTTTTTGTTATATGTTAAGGGGGGGTCACCGGCTTTTTTGTTATATGTTAAGGGGGGTCACCGGCTTTTTTGTTATATGTTAAGGGGGGTCACCGGCTTTTTTGTTATATGTTAAGTGGGATCACCGGCTTTTTTGTTATATGTTAAGGGGGATCACCGGCTTTTTTGTTATATGTTAAGTGGGATCACCGGCTTTTTTGTTATATGTTAAGGGGGATCACCGGCTTTTTTGTTATATGTTAAGGGGGATCACCGGCTTTTTTGTTATATGTTAAGGGGGATCACCGGCTTTTTTGTTATATGTTAAGGGGGATCACCGGCTTTTTTGTTTATCTTTCTCTCTTTTCTCTCTTTCCCTGACTTGTATCCATTCGGTCCCATTCAGCCAACTGTTTTAAGACGTTTATCCCCATCCAGGTGTCAATTTCTTCCTGGCGAGCGATAGCGAGCCAGCATTGTATAGAGAAATCCGGCTTCGCCGGAGAAATGTTTCGATAGAAAAATGTACACATTTAGCTTGCTGTCAAAAAAAAAATATATATATATATATATATATATATATATACAGTATATGCTGGCTCGCTACCGCACGCTAGGAAAATATTGACACCTGGATGGGGGTAAACATCTTAAAACAGTAGGCTAAATGGGGCAGAATGGATACAAGCCAAAGAGAGAGGGAGAGAAAGAGGAAAAAAGCGAGTTGGGCTCCCTTAAAACCATTATCATGAATGTATTGATATATAGCATGCACATCATTTAATAATAAAGTAGGTGTGCAGTTTTCGCATTACCAACAAAAAATATAATAAACAAAAATGCATACGCAACTCTGCGACCTATAATTCTGTAAGTAGTATTGAATCTCTTAGATAAAATAGGTTTATATACAGTATATATACAGTATATATATATATATATATATATATATATATATATATATATATATATATAAGAAAGAAATAGTGACCATAATCTGTGACCTTTACCATTCACTTTGACCTTTGAATAACAAAGAAAACAAAATGGACAATCGTTGCATTGACCAACTAAATTTGCCAGCAAAATTTGGTGACGATACGTAACCCGTTCAGTACAGTTCTGTCGGTTTCATTTCATACTGGATACTAACACGATTTTATTTAGTTTATGAAGGACCTCCATAAAAGTAGCAGGCTTTCAACTATCTTAACCCTTTTTACTACCACAGATCCTTCATAAGCTCCACAAAATCGTCTAATTATAGCTAGAATACAATGAAAAAGACGTCACCGGTACACAACGGGTTAAACAGTCTAGGAAGAGTTTAAAGACTATTATCAATAAAATGCCCCAGAACAAGAAGCCCACCACAGAAGCCACGAGCGAACACCGCACAGAAACACCCGGAAGAAAGGTCCACAGAACGAAAGGACCAGCTGACCGAGCCAGCCAATTCAGACAGGCCCAAGCCCGCAGGGCTAAACAGCTTTTGGCTGCACCCAGTTTTCCTTTTTCTAAACTGACCATTTTTCCACACCTCACGTACACTAACCCCCTCGTGTCCTACACTCCTAACTACAAAGATGATGAACAGGAATATACATTCATATTAAAAACAACCATGCCCTGTCCCGACGTTGAGCCAATGCCAACACATCAGACAGCCATAATATTTATGTATGTTCTTACATCCGAGAAGTAGATTTTATATATATCTTAGAAGTTAAAACACCCACGTTTGTTCCTAGACCTCTTATATCATTTTCCATGACTAGTACAGATATATGTAACCCGTGCCCACTGCCCAGTCGCCCCTTGCATTTGTTCCTCTAGTAACTAAGTCTATAATATTAACTGCCACCAGCATTGATACGACATAGCGGCACTGTCCTTGCTACAAAGATGATGAACAGGAATATACATTCATATTAAAAACAACCATGCCCTGTCCCGACGTTGAGCCAATGCCAACACATCAGACAGCCATAATTATATCTATGTATGTTCTTGCATCCGAGAAGTAGATGTTATATATGTTAGAAGTTAAAACACCCACGATTGTCCCTAGACCTCTTATATCATTTTCCATGACTAGTATAGATATATGTAACCCGTGCTCAGTCGCCCCTTGCATTGTTCCTCTAGTAACTAAGTATTAATATTAACATTCCCTAACATCTTGTCTTGCCAGACTAAGCTTTATGAAGACCCATCGCCCCATAAATCTATGTATGCAATCCTTAGGTTAAGTATTTTTATCCGCCATTGTGTTCACCTTTTTCCATTTACTTTCCACAATTGTCATACGTCTTCCCCTTGCCTCCTTCGTATCCACAGCCCACACTACGCCAATTTACTTCGTGTCTTACACCTCTTACCCCAACCAGAGATTGTATAAGATAACCTGGTTACCAGTATCTGTCATAAGTACCCCGAAACAATAACTAAGTACCCCTACGAACTGCCGCTTTTGTTGGTATTTATATTTATATTTAATAGAAAACGCAGTTCCCAGGACACAACTAATAGTATCCATAACCCTCGGACTGATCACATAACTCTATCTTTTCCAGACTCATATACCACCCCATAGTTGCATTCCCCGGTAGCATATTTTGGCTAACGTATTCTACTGCCTTTTCAAACTTTCCATATCAAGTGTAGCCTAATGCCACCCCCATGCCCAGGGACCTTAGGGGCAAAATTTCCCTGTAGCCCTTGAACTCTCCCCCACTCTCAGTAAGAATTCCCGCGCTTCTCGACTCTTGTCCGACCTAGCCTCTCTCTCATACCTCTTGAAGATCCTTGAATTGTCCGTTGCTAACGCTCTCCAACCTTTTATATATATACTCCTATCCAGCCTACCTTCACTTAGTAGGCCAGAACAACATTAGAACTTTACTAGCCCCTTGCATGCCATCTATTCTCTTACAACACATTCACAACCCTGCACCCAATGGTCGTCGGTGCGAGGCTAGCCGCCCCGCCAGTTACTAACTTCTATTGCCATACTTCCAGATAAATGTGGCAGAGTTAGCAACCCAGTCTCCACCACATCCAGCAAACTCTACAATTAACAACCAGCCGAGTAAAACCAGCTAGCTAAGGCACCTTCGGTTTTGGTATTAAAGACACCCACATCTGTCTCATACACAGAGGGTTATTAATAAAGACTGGTGATATGGCAAGCCCCTAGCCACAGCCGCCGGACGACGATCACAGAGAGAGTGCGCCCAGCTCCCCCTTTTGGCCCACCCGAGGAGGGAGACCCCCACCCCCGCGGAGGTATACCTGGCCCCTGTTTTGACTTTCGAGTCATTGCCAGGTAGCACAGGAATTCTTCCTATCAATGAACTAACCATGAATGACTAACACCTTTACTAACCTCTATTAACTCACAATAAACCATTTACCTTTCTTGCATGCTCTGATCACTAAATTAGCACCTCAGATATACCATAGAATGAAGATTGAACAATCTAGAGAGACGTTCCTATCACAGCTGTCCCCATCCTCCTCGCAAAGTAGATCCAGTCTCTCTCCCCTAAATACGTCCAGTATAGCCAAAATAGTACCTCTTACTAAGGCTCAGTTATATGAAATATAAAGGCTTTCCTATAGCCCTGTGCCACAACAGTAAATACCATCTTACCTAGTCTCCATTTCTATTGAGAGCTCAATTAAGTTCATAAGACTCGAGATCCCTACTGTCTACAGGGTCCAGAACCGAGCCTATAAATCTAACTCCCGCCCCCAGTCAAATCAGTTGAAAGCTAGACACCAACCAGGGGTCACTACCCTGCAGTTAACCTCTAGCTCTGCCCTTGTGTTGTTCCGGAGTGAGATCCCAGAACCGGCAGACTCCGTGGCAGATTTGGATGGAAGGACCTGCCCACGTATTTAAGAACTTCACACATATGGACACCCTGGACGGCCGCGGAACCAGTCGTTAGCCCCCAACATCATGGACGCAAGATAACCAGGACCAGACCCATCAGATACTACCCAAGATTCTCTTTAGCAGTACTAAATCTTACTGTGCTGTTTAGAGATTTCACTAATTAAATATTTCTACGAAGTGGCTAAGACCTTGCCCAGTGTAATACAGACTTAACCATTCCATTTGGGACGTACTAAGCGATCAGTGCTCATTAATTAACAGGCGACCTTGACTCTCGTAATTACCTTATTCAGATATTAAAACTCTAGTGATATCTAACGTTCGCCCACTGATTTGCGTTCTATGTATTTCTGAAACAAGGATATAAAACTTAGATCAGTACCCCTCTGAGGTTACAATAGAATTCCCGTGCTCTAAAATACGCGTGTCTAATCTAGTCTGCGAACTACTACTTGTGCACCAGAGCTACCAGTAATAAATCTAACAGTGAATAGGAATCTACAAGTAACATGATGGTCTTCGGTATATAAACCTGTTAAATCAAAGCCAGTGATCAGAAGATTAATACCTGAACGTTGGAAGTGGGAGACTAGGCTCCATCCAGATCCACTTATGCTAGTGTTGTTCCATTCTATTATATTGTCTTACACAAGTATTCTGCAGTGGTATATTAATAAACGTGATCGTGTAACTTGCTACCGTGTGTTTCTTTGTGTTCTCTATTCCTCATATCTTGTATTGTGCATGCAGCCTTCTATACCCAGTCAATTAGAACTCACATTACCCAAGTTAAACCTGTAGAAAAACAGGGCATAACAAATACATTACAAATAAAACAGCTACACTACTAGACTTCCGGTATCGTACCAGTGTAGGCCTACTAGCACAATGCACTTTAAAGTACCGGTACTGTATATTATGAACTTCTTCCACAAATGAAGTATTTGTTTCAAATGGAAAAACAATATATATATATATATATATATATATACTGTACTGTATAACCATAGGCCTATACTGCATTATATGAAGCATTGTTCATATTCAGAAGTCAAGGTAAGTACTGTACGACCTGTCCAGTAAGTAAGACAATTACTATTTAGTTGAATCTAAATAAATTCTTTCACATCACTACCGATATCTAGCTTATAGTAAAAAGCATATTTCAACCTAATGTCTTTTTATTATAGGCCTACCTCAGTACCTGTATACCGGTACCATATACAGTATACCCATTATTTTTATCCCTGCTATATCCAAGTTGGATCAATTAATGTGATGTACACGGTACACCCAATGTGGTTGATTGTGTTCTTATATTTCAAAACTATTTTATTAGGATAAGCGTTATATCCAAATAGCTATTTTGATAAGTTCTTTTGCATTTATCTTGTCCCAGTTTTGTTTCGTTTATGATGCAAGTCTTACCATTTCAGAAGGGTCAGAAAAGAAACATAATATTAAGCATATAAACGAATAGGAAATTATTGTTTAAAATAAAATTGAAATAAAGTCCCCATAGCAAATTTTAGGTGTTTAGGTGTTAGGCTATAATGATATGATTGATATCTATGTGTAATTCTGAAAGTTAGGGCTGAAAATTACCGGTATATGTATTAACGCTGTGAGTTATGGAAAAATACCAAAGTGAATATCAAAATTGGAGGAATTAGCCTAGCCTAGGTTATAACAAATAATAAATAAAATATAATAATATAAATATGAAATAATATGGAATTTTTTTTCAATATTTACGAGTCACACCACAGCTGGAATCTCATTTCTAAGTTTTGGGTTCCTATCATTCTATGTTTCATTGCTATATACTTTTTATCCACCGGATTTTTTTTTTTTTTTTTTTTTTTTAGCATTAACCTAACCTAACCTAACCTAAATGTATTTGGGGGCTATTAGGTTAGGTTTGGTTTTTTGGTTAGGTTAATGCTAAAAAAAAAAAAATTCCGGTGGATAAAAAGTATATAGCAATGAAGCATAAAATGATAGGAACCCAAAACTACCGTTCAAAATGAGATCCCAGCTGTGGTGTGACTCGTAAATATTGACCGAAAAAATTGTCAAATGTGATCATTTGGACTAAACTAAAAATTGCGCCATTAATTTTTTATTCTTTGATATTGTAATGCCCTCGCAAAAATCCCGCAACCCCAATACTGTACGACCCGAGTTCACGTCTGGAATAGCGTAAAATAGTCGTTGATGGCGAAGTCTAATAAATCCATAACGTGAATCACCACGAGACTATCACCTGGTTCTTTCAATGAGAACTAAGGTTGCTATTTTATTGAACGTCCGCGGTAGTACAAGGGGTTAGCGCGAGGGTCTGGCTGACCTACTGAGAGAGGTCACTAACCCGGGTTACCTACTGAGGGAGGTACAGTAACTAACCCGGGTTCGAACCCCACACCAGGCATCTAAAAAACCTGGAGAGTTTTCGGGAGGGATAAAATTCCTCTAGGGTTCGAACCCCACGCCAGGCATCTCAAAACCTGGGGAGTTTTCGGAAGGGTTAAATTCCCTTCATTCACCCAGCATTTCAGATAGAGTGTTTTAAGTTTTTGGCAGTAGAAATGAGGATAGGAGGGGAAAGAATAGAAACAAGGGAGGAAGTGAAGTATTTAGGGGTATGGATAGGGAGGGAAGGGCGACAAAGGACAATGAATGAGAAAATCATGAAGGTGGAGCAGTGTAGTGGGAAACTGTGGAATGTGACAAAAACCAGAGTAAATAAATATAAAATAGTAAGAGAGGTGTGGAAGGACTTTGAAGTGCCGAGAATAATGTACGGGATGGATGTGAGAGGGAGTACAGGGGGTGAAATAAATAGACTGGAGACGGGACAAAATAAAATAGGAAGAATGGGGTTAGGAGCAAGAAGGTGGACAGCAAATGAAGCAGTGAGAGGGGAGATGGGATGGAGTACGTTTGAGGAGAGAGTGGCGAAGGCAAAGTTGAGGTACAAGAGTAGGTTGGAGGAGATGGAGGATCATAGGTGGCCAAGGAGAGTGAATGAATGGGGGGAGGGGAAGAGTAGATGGGCAAAAGAGTGTAAGAGAAAACTGAAAAAAATAGGAGTGAAACAAAGAAGGGTGGGAGAGGAGTGGAGAGATGTAGGGAGTAATGCAGGACTAGGTCAGGGAAGGAGACTAGAGAAAGAGATAGGAACGAGAGTGAAGGAAGTAGGAAGACAGGAATGGAAGAGAAATATGGAGAAGAAAAGTACACTGATAAGATATAGAAGCAAGGGGAGACCGAGAAAAGAGGAGTTCTATGACGGAAGTTGGGGAGCTGAACTACTGTTTAAGGCTAGGGCAGGAGCATTAGAGACAAATAGGAGAACATGGAGGTGGAATGGGGGGGTGAAAGAGTGTCTACAGTGTGAGGTGGGAGGGAGGAGAGTGGAGGAGACAATAGAACATATAGTGACAGAGTGCCAGGGGTATGCAGAGGAGAGAGAGGGGTTGGAAAATGAGTTGAAACGGGTGGTAGGGGAGAGGGAATGGGAAGAGCAGAAAGAGGAGGAGGATGATGATGGGGGTAATTGGAAACGTCCACCTGTGCTGACGTATTTGAGGTGTTTCCGTCACTAAAATATTCATTGTGCCATTAATAGCATTAATACTTATCCATATGCGCCTATTATGGGTTGATTATAAAGGTATTAACCTGAAACAACAATAAAACGAGTGAAACCAGCGTTTGGATGGTCAAAATCGGAGATATAGCCCGCGAGTTGTATAATGTATGGGTGAGGCAACCTGCTTTCCCGCCAATTTCCCCCAAGGCCACTGAGACACAGTCGATCGATACTCTCTCTCTCTCTCTTGCACTCGCTTGCCATCAGTGATAACACCCTGCTTGCAACTCGCTAATGTTAGCACGAAAATATACCTCAGAATAAGGGAATAACAGGGAAAATAGGTGATAACTGAAGGAGAGGAGGAAAGTGGGGAAGGAGGGGAGGTAGAGGACTGAGATTTTGCATGGCCCAGGGGCCAAACAAAAAAATAATTTTTTTTTTTTTTTTTTTTTTTTTTTTTCGATGTCAAAAGTTGATTTTTTTTTTTCACTCACTCATAAGAGTCTCCCCGCAGTCCGCCGGGGGAACTCTTAAGAGTCTCCCTGCAGTTCCCGGGTTAAGGAAATTCCATTGACTATTTACATCGCTAGGCCTAGCTTCCTTATTTCTATTAATTTCCTCCAGTTCACAATGAAATCTATTGCTAATTTCCTTGTTCTTCAGCAGCCGCGGCGGTGTCGGCGTTAGACGCTTGGGATAATGTTCCTGTCTATTTTGAATGCCATTCGATACAATAATATGTTGAAAGCACCCCCTCACCCCCCCATGACATGTTATCATCATATATATTGCCAGTAGGGGGCAAACAACCAAAAAAATTGCCGCAAAGCCCTTCCCTCAACATAGTATTGTATCCAATGGCAGTCAAAATAGACGGGAACATGATCGCAAGCGTCCACCGCCGCCGCCGCCGTCATGTTTACATGGTCGATCGCCGCAGTTTGGTTAGGCCTATTTGCCCCCCTCAACATATTATTGTATCCAACGGCATTCAAAATGGACGGGAACATGATGGCAAGCTTTCGTCGCCGCTCCACCGCCATGTTTACATGTGTCGATCGCCGTGGTTAAGTTCACGTCTATTTTGACGGCGATTTTTTTCGGTTATTTGTCCCCTGCTGGCAATATAGGGTACCCTATAAGATGATGACAATATGTCATGAGGGGGGGGGCCTCAACAATGACCTCTTTCCTCTGTATATCAAATAGGGCTAGAGCAAATTGGCTGCAAATTTCCACATCTAGGCTATTCCTTGACTGACTCTTCCCAAATGGTCGACATATAATGTCACATATTAGCTTGATCACTCTAGGCCTAGTTGTTTTTTAGTTACAGAGGTTATAGCCTAGGTCATGATTTCTTGCCTACTTACAGCGAATAGACTAGGCCTATTGTAGATTGGTAAAATATTTGCTTAACCTCTGAAGTGCGCACGGGGGTAAATGAAAACCTCCCCCTGTGCTGACGTATTTGAGGTTTTTCGTCACTAAAATATTCATTGTACCATTAATAATTATCCATATGCGCCTATTATGGGTTGATTATAAAGGTATTAACCTGAAACAACAATAAAACGAGTGAAAACAGCGTTTGGATGGTCAAAATCGGAGATATAGCCCGCGAGTTGTATAATGTATGGGTGAGGCAAACTCCTTTCCCGCCAATTTCCCCCAAGGCCACTGAGACACAGTCGATCGATACTCTCTCTCTCTCTCTTGCACTCGATGGCCATCAGTGATGACAACACCCTGCTTGCAACTCGCTAATGTTAGCACGAAAATATACCTCAGAATAAGGGAATAATAGGGAAAATAGGTGATAACTGAGGAATAGGAGGAAAGTGGGGAAGGAGGGGAGGTAGAGGACTGAGATTTTGCATGGCCCAGGGGCCAAAAAAAAAAAAAAAATTTTGATGTAAAAAGTTGATTTTTAGTTTTACTTACTCCAGAGAGTCTTCCCGCAGTCCGCCGGCCGAACTCTAAAGAGTCTTCCCGCAGTTCCCGGGTTAATAGGCCTAGGCTATGCAATTGTCTCGATTTGACTAATTTTACCTAATTAGGCCTAAAGCAGCCTCAGTCTATTCCCAAACCCCAAACAGTATCCCATGTTAAGCCCTAGGCTAGGCCTAGGCCTAATCCCACTCTCAATCAAAATTCGAACTGATAAATTCGTACCTACCGGTAGCGCTGCCTAGGCTAGGCCTATATTTTTCGTGAATAGATATAGAAAATGGTTTAAAGGAAAGAGCATCCTATATTATGTTCAAATAACATGTAATAGCACTGTGTATGGTTGTATTACATTTAAATAGTGATAGATGTGTATAATAAATACTCCGAAGTTCGCATACGTTCAGAAAATTTTGTGCAACACTGTTGCCAGATACTAATCAATCCCATTATCATTATATCATAATGGATTTTACTCATTTGCATAATTTCAAATACCTAGGACATTAATATAATATTTTCCTATCTTTTTTGTAGTGATATTTGTCTGATTTAGTGGTATATTGGTGTCTGTCTAGGGTTATAATGCATTGTGAAAGTTACCTCTGCATCTCTGACTTGGCTTAAGTACCCCTGCTTTCTTTGAGTACTACACGGCAAGAGAAGCTTTCAGTTCTGTCACAGACTGTCAATTACTGTTCAAGGTAAACACAACTGCTAAATTCGACATCATGTTCAAATAATATGTAATAGCATTATCTATGGTTGTATTAGACAACAATCGTGATAGGTTTCTATTTTATGTGGATAAATAGTTAAGCTGAATAAACTAAATACCGAAAGTTCACTAGAGTGGTTGTTGATACATATGAGGGAGGAAGAAGATAGGAAGGAAGGGCTAGGCAGTGTTACCAGTTGTATCGCTAGATATTACCGCTAGATGTAGAGCTATTTACTTCAATTTAGCAGCCATTTTTTCATATCTAGAGAGATTTACTAGGGATAATTTAAAAATGTCAGACATTCTAGTCATATTACATTGTAAAATTTGCAAAACAAACTAACCAAAAGTCTTTAGAAGTTGCAGCATTATTCTAACATTGTTTGACTGTAGCAACATGCTAGCGACTTTTGAGAAAGGATCTAGCAGTATTTTGTGGAGACATACTGGGAGGGTGGGAGGGAGGTTGCAGAGTGGTGCAAGAGAGTGGTTGCAGTGGTGCCAGTTGTAAAGCTACATATTACCGCTAAATGTAGAGCTATTTACTTCAATCTAGCAGCCATTTCTTTTATATCTAGAGACATTTACTAGGGATAATTTGAAAATTTCAGACATTCTAGTCATACTACATTGTAAAATTTGCAAAACAAACAAACCAAAACTCTTTAGAAATTGCAGCATTATCCTAACATTGTTTGGCTATGTAGCAACATGCTAGCGACTTTTGAGAAAGGATCTAGCGGTATTTCGTGGTAACACTTTAGGAGGGTTAAAATACGAGTCACACGGGCAATTGCCAAAACTTTAAAGGTCCATATCATTGTTATTAAACTAAGCATTTGGCAAAGGGAGGAATTGTTAACCCGGGAGCTGCGGGAAGACTCTTAAGAGTTCCCCCGGCGGACTGCGGGAAGACTCTCCTGAGTAAGTAAAATTAAAAATCAACTTTTGACATCGAAAAAAAAATATTTGTTTTATTTTTATTTTTTTATTTTTTTATTTTTGTTTGGCCCCTGGGCCATGCAAAATCTCAGTCCTCTACCTCCCCTCCTTCCCCACTTTCCTCCTATCCCTCAGTTATCACCTATTTTCCCTATTATTCCCTTATTCTGAGGTATATTTTCGTGCTAACATTAGCGAGTTGCAAGCAGGGTGTTGTCATCACTGATGGCAATCGAGTGCAAGAGAGAGAGAGAGAGTATCGATCGACTGTGTCGCAGTGGCCTTGGGGAAAATTGGCGGGAAGGTAGCTTGCCTCACCCATACATTATACAACTCGCGGGCTATATCTCCGATTTTGACCATCCAAACGCTGTTTTCACTCGTTTTATTGTTGTTTCAGGTTAATACCTTTATAATCAACCCATAATAGGCGCATATGGATAATTATTAATGCTATTAATGGTACAATGAATATTTTAGTGACGGAAATACCTCAAATACGTCAGCACAGGGGGAGGTTTTCAATTACCCCCGTGCGCACTTCAGAGGTTAAGAACCTTAGCCAATACTCTGTCATTCACCAAAAATAAATTTGAATTTATCATTATTATTTGGTAGGGTAGGTATGTATAGGTAGGTTGGCTAAATAATTGCTGGAATTCGTAGGGACTCTAACGGTTTTGAGAGAGTTAAATAAAAAAACAAAAGATAGGACTGAATAATAAAGAGATTATGTTATTAACCCGGGAGCTGCGGGAAGACTCTTAAGAGTTCCCCCGGCGGACTGCGGGAAGACTCTCCTGAGTAAGTAAAACTAAAAATCAACTTTTGACATCGAATTTTTTTTTTTTTTTTTTATTTTATTTTTTTTTTTTGGCCCCTGGGCCATGCAAAATCTCAGTCCTCTACCTCCCCTCCTTCCCCACTTTCCTCCTATCCCTCAGTTATCACCTATTTTCCCTATTATTCCCTTATTCTGAGGTATATTTTCGTGCTAACATTAGCGAGTTGCAAGCAGGGTGTTGTCATCACTGATAGCAATCGAGTGCAAGAGAGAGAGAGAGAGTATCGATCGACTGTGTCGCAGTGGCCTTGGGGAAAATTGGCGGGAAGGTAGCTTGCCTCACCCATACATTATACAACTCGCGGGCTATATCTCCGATTTTGACCATCCAAACGCTGTTTTCACTCGTTTTATTGTTGTTTCAGGTTAATACCTTTATAATCAACCCATAATAGGCGCATATGGATAATTATTAATGCTATTAATGGTCTATCTATCTATCTATCTATTGCCTGACGCCGTGATCCCCGAAGGGGTGGCCACGAACGAACCGCCCCCATGCACCTCTGTCCCCAGTCAGTCGACGCCCCTCCCCCCAACCAGCACCGCCTTCATTCATGTAGTTCCTCACTCCATCCTTCCACCTCATATTCGGTCTACCTCTCCCCCTCTGTCCCTCCACCTCGCTCTCGTACACCCTCTTAGTCATTCTCTCGCTTTCCATACGTTCCATATGGCCGAACCATCTCAAGTTGTTCCTTTTCACACTTTCCAGCACATCTACCTCCACACCACACCTCCTTCTTACTTCCTCATTAGTCTGTCTATCCCTCCATGTAATTCCGCACGCACTCCTTAAGTAATTCATTTCCACTGCTCTCACTCTTGGTCTGAGTCTCTCAACCAACGTCCATGCTTCGCTTCCGTAAGTCAGTGTCGGGATTACCACACTGTCATGCAAGGACTTCTTCACTTCCATACTGACCACCCTATTTCTTGTTACTGCTTTTAGCGTTCCTACAACCCTCTTCCCCTGTTGTACCCTCTCCCGCACCTCTTCATCCATAGTCCCATCTTTACTCAACACACTGCCCAGATACTTAAAAGAGTTGACGATCTCCATAGCCTGACCGTTCAGCTTCACCTCACACTCTGTGACTTCACCCCTTTCGAAGACCATAACCTTGCTCTTCCCCGTATTTACCTTCAAATTCCGTTTTTCGCACACTGTTCCAAACTCATTTACCAGACCCTGCAACTCCCATTCATTATCACTCATCAGAACTGTATCATCCGCAAACAGCAGTATAGGTAGCTTCCACTCAATTCCCTCCCTTTTCAGCGATACACCAACATCCACTGCTCTTGATAGTATTTCTTTCATAACTCCATCCATATATACAGTAAACAACCACGGGGACATCACACACCCCTGTTTCAAACCAACATTCAGGTCAAAGAACTCGCTCTGCTCACTCTCCACACGTACTGCCGCCTTTGCACCCTCATACATGCTCTTCACTGCTTTCAGCAACTTGCCCTCTACTCCGTATATTCTAAGTACTTTCCACAAACCTTCTCTATCCACTCTGTCATAGGCCTTCTCCAAGTCCATAAAGGCAACATACACCTTTTGTTTCTTCTCCAGATACTTCTCCACAACACAATTCAGGGTAAAAATCTGATCTACACATCCTCTTCCCTTCCTAAAGCCTCCCTGCTCGTCGCCTATCCATTTCTCCGTTCTCACTCTCACTCTCTCAATCACTACCCTACTGTATACCTTCCCTACTACGCTTAGAAGACATATTCCTCGGTGGTTACCACACACTCTTCTTTCCCCTTTGCCCTTATATAGGGGGACTATTATGCCAGTCTTCCAGTCATCGGGTGCACTCCCCTTCTCCCATGCTAGTTTGCACATTTTCCATACCCATTCTATCACTATCTCACCACCATACCTCAACATTTCCCCACACACTCCATCTGTTCCTGGTGCTTTCCCCAACTTCACTCTTTTCATGGCTTCCCACACTTCTGACCTCCTGATCCCCACCTCCTCCTCCACTACTTCTCTTCTTCTCCCTCCCATACCATATCCAGCTATGTTTGCTGGCTCTTCATTCGTTTCATTTAGCAACTCACTGAAGTACTCCCTCCATCTTTCGACTCTCTCTTGCTTCTCGGCTAGCATTCTCCCATTCTTATCTTTCACACCCTTACTGTTTCCCTTGCTACCTTCCCTAACTTTCTTGACTTCTTTCCAGAACAGTTTCTTACTCTCCCTCCATTTTACACTCAGATTCCTTCCAAATTCCTCATCTACTCTTCTCTTACTTTCCTTCACTACTCTCTTCACCACCCTCTTACTCTCCACGTACCTCGCTCGTTTCTGTCTCTCGGAATCTTCATTCCCTCTACTACCCAACCACTCTCTATATGCTTTCTTCTTTTCTTCCACAGCTATTCTTACCTCTTCTGTCCACCATGCTGTACCTTTCACTCCCCTCCCTCTTCTCCTCACTCCACACACCTCCTCACATGCTGCACAGATCTCATCCTTAAACACCTTGCTCATCTCCTCCACTTCCTCCATAACTTCCAGGTCGAACCCACCTAGTCGTCTTTCCACTGCTCTCCTGTACTCCTCCCTGACTTCCTCCTCCTGCAACCTCTCCACCCTCCTCACCATTCCACCCTCCTCTCGCCTCCCTCCCTCTCTCCTCACCCACTTCTTTTGTATCCTAACCTTAGCTACCACTACATAATGATCAGACAGACCCCCTCCAATACCCCTATACACCCTAGCATCCATCACAGATTTCTTCATTCGTTCATCCACACATACATAATCAATCAATGACTTTCGTTCCACCACTGTCTTATCCTTCATTGTCAACATCCGTTTCCACGTGTACCTGTGGATCATTCTGTGTCGGAAGGTGTTGGCTATCCACAGCCTCCTCCCCACACATACGTCCACAAGTGCACTACCATTCCCATTCACCTCTGATGGTACCCCCCACCCTCCCACCACTCCCTCAACTTTCCTATCACCCACCTTACCATTCATATCCCCAATCAGAAATATTCTTTCGTTCTTGTCAAACTTCTCCAGGCACGCCTCCACATTCATCATCCAGAACTCCTCTTTCTTTCTTTCAAGTATATCCTCTGTCGGGGCATACACGCATACAATCACCCACGTTTGTATTCCTACTTTCATTCTCACCCACACAATCCTTGAACCCACAGACCCATACTCTCTTACACATTCCTTCCATTTGCTACTTACAAACAAACATGCACCTTCTCTCGCTATTCCTTCACTCACTCCAGCACACACACCTATTCCACACTCCCACTCTCTCACATCTGAACCTTTCCATTTGGTCTCTGTCATTCCACATACATCCAGCCTGGCATTCACTAACACTTCCAGAACCTCTCTCTCTTTTGTGCCATCATTCATGCCACTAACATTCCAGGTCGCCATTCTCAGAATGTCCGAAGGCATGTCCTTAGTCGGTCGTGGTTCGTCAACGTTGGTTCCGTCCGCATCCGAGGCTGTTCGTTCGTTTTTTTTTTGCTTAGATATTTTTTCCGGGTGGGGGTCGCAAGCCCACCGACCCAACCTCTTTAGTCGCCTCTTACGACACGCAGAAGGCACGTGGGGCATATTCTATTCCCTAACCCCCAGGGGCATAACAATTTGACTTTATAAAAAAAATTGCCATGTGAATTTATTTGACATAAAAAACGTGTTTTCAGTAACATATTTTCTGGCTAGCATGTGCTATACTTACCATTTACTTTCTCATAGCTGACCTGGCAGCTATAACAATGTGTTCTTGTCATCATGGATGTCATGCTGGTCATTTTGAGGGGTCACTCGATATGGTTTATAATAATGTTCTTGTTTTTTTAAATTTTACCCTTAATCGCCTTTTACCATGTTTGTATATATGGCTTAAAAAATATAGTAAAATGTAAAATAAAAACTGGCACCAAAGTGTTTTCTCTTTAATAATGTATAAGCTTCACGAAAAACCTTGGTAACAAGAATTAACATGAAATTCCCTCGGAATTACTTATGCCCCCGCACTACAGTGTTCACAGTCTCATGTTTATCATAGAGTACCAGCTACTATACCCTGTGCTAAATAGGTAGGCCAGATAACGTATCAACTAACCTCTGTAAATTAATATTGACCAGAGCAAACAAGCTAGTAATTTCACCCTCTGGATAGTCAGCCGGAGAATAATAATAATATTTATTCAGTTAGCAATTTACAGAGTTGGTACCACATAGTTTGTTACAAATATGACCTGTACCAGCCTTGCATAATTCCAACTAAGGATAGCCCAATAAGGCCGTTAGGCGTATTTCCATTGGGGTCCTTGTGGGATTAGGTTAGCTGGGTGTGGACATGTGGACAATAGGTGTGGACATGTACAGTCCATTTGTTCTAGCCTCTCGCTATTCTATCGCTACTATACAATAATCAGTATTCCTCGGAGCTTTCCGAGTGTATACCACCTCCTCTACGTAGGGTACGTAGTACCTGTCTTGCAACACAATCACACCCTTACTCTGTGCAACTTTCCAATCCAAGAGTGAAACGCTATTCTCAGACTTTCTTCTATTCAACTGCTGAGCTCTGGAACTCGCTCCCAGAATAAGTCTTTCCTTCTTCCTATAACTTAAATTGCTTCAAACTCCGTGTGTCCTCGCATTTTGGCTCGAACGTCCCTTGATTTTTGCCCCGTCACTCTTTCAACTCTGGGGGAGGCACTCGCTGCAGGCAGTTCTGTCATTTGTCTCTCTCATTCACATAGAACACAAAAGAAGCCTATTTTGAGATACAGAGGTTAGAAACTACAATTTCTGGCCTACCTACAATGAATGGACTATAGTTCAGGCAGTTGTACAGTTGGAGTCAGTTTCAAGCAGGACATTACCGTCTATAAAATTAACTAAATTACCAAATACTAAAGACCTACACTACTTCAGTCTTTATGGCATCATAAACAAGGCCAAATGATTCAACAATATTTTCATTCAGCAACAAAAAGTGTTAATGTTGATGCTATCCTGAAAGAAATGGAATCTTCTTAATTCTTTACTTAGTACATGGCTTTTGTTACTTCACATAGTCAGTTCAAGGATAAAGGACCACGACTTATGTCCTAAAATGTACAGCTACTGACAAATGTTTGTGAACTCTTGCGAATATCTTTATGTAAATATATCCATTTAGATTGATGTTTAGATCAAATTAACTGTATATCAATTAATTCATCTATCTATCTATGCTATCTATTTAATCAGGCACATTCCCCATTTGTTTTCTTTCTGGGGGTGGCCGACTCGTGACAGAATCCGAACAGGAACAACACAACACAAAAGAAAAACAATGAACACACAGACACAAAACACAAATTAACATATATCTAGGTTACCCAAGAGAAGACCCAGAGACCAGGCATCATCAAGGTCACTCCAGCACTCCCCCAGCGCCCGACCACCCGGAGAAGTTCCGGTCTCAGCAAGCAGACATGCAGCGGAGCCGCCACCACAAGCCCGCCCACCACGCTTCCAGGCGCACCCTGTATATATACCGGCTCCCCGGGTCAGGCGCCTGACGGACTATTATCTAGTCCAACTGGCGCCCGACCCCTTCTCCCAAATGCCTGCGTTTTCACTCATCAATTCACAAGCATTCTCCATTCATTCCTGTTTATTACCACTTCTCTTGCCTGATTTATAGTTATTCCTTTATTTTCCAAAGCTTGTCCTAAACAGTCTCTCCATCTCAATGGGGGTCTTCCTATCCCTCTATTTCCCTTTGTATCAGACTCACATATTCTATTTGTAAGCCTTTCATCTTTCATTCGTTCAACATGACCATACCAGCTCAACACCCTTCTGTCCACTCTTGCCGACAAATGTTCCTGCTGCCCTAGACTCCTACGTATCTCTTCATTCCTCAATCTGTCTCCACGAGTCACTCCACACATACTCTTCAAGCAGTTCATCTCCATCACATCCAGCTTTCTTCTCTCCTTTGCCTTCAGAGCCCTAGTTCTCAGCCCCATACATCATTGTTGGTACAACAAACCGTGGATTCATTGCACTTTTAACTTTCATTCCCGAGAGTTCTTACCTTCCACATACTCCCCATTGCTCCGAGAACTTTCCTTCCTTCACATACTCTCTGTTTTACCTCCATTTCCATACCTTCATTCCTGCTTATCTATCCTACTAGATATTTAAAAAAACTCTACTTGTTCCAATAGTAATTCTTCATAATATGTAACTATTAGCATACAGCTAATTCATTCTAAACATCAATGTAAATGGTTATATTCGCATAAATAACATCACAGGAGCATGATCACATTTGTCAGTAGCTGTACATCCCTATTATTATTGCTATATAAGAGAACGTTATTGATTGAAAAATGGCCGTCTGCAACACTGAAACAAGTCAGAAGCTTTTGGTTGTTGAGAATATAGTCTAAGTGTTTGGGAATACTGAAAGCAACTGTACCTTAGAGGTCCTGTGGTAGGAGAGATCGGTCATCTTTTTCTTTGGATGCCATTTTTGTGATGTAATTATCAAACTAGTTGGTCATTATTTACGTTTTATCATGTAGACTTTAGAAGCAAGACTAAACAATATATCTTGAGCCAGTATTGTTGAATGTTTATTATGGGAATGGTCATATTTGATTATACAGAGATCTTTATAACTCCAGTGGCACCAATATGGTGGAGGTTGACCGATCTCTCTACCCAATATATCATCATCATACATTAGATGTATTCTTAAAGTTGTTATAACATAACATACTATCCTATTACAACACATAACCCCTAAAGGGCGGCCATTTTGACCTTTTGCCATCATCTTTAACCCATTATTTATCTCTATAGGAAGGGGCTAGAGTCATAGCTAAGTAGCACATGATCAGGGTCCTTATCTTGGCTGCAAATAAACACAAAACAATTGTCTGTAGCTTTCTTCATCTTCCTGTGGGGACAAGTTGAATATTGGTATTTTTGGCCATCTAGGCACTCTAAAATACCCAAGGATGTTATAGTGTGTGTGAGAGGCATGATAAAGTGTACCAGACAATCTCTCTCAACTGTCTGTGAGGGTGAGTCCCCCCACCCCCTAAATGCCACTCAAGCCAAGACAATGGTGGAAGTATTGTTCAAGTTTGTGCGTGTCGGCCGCCCTTTAGGGGTTAAACATTATTATACATATAATACAATCAGGTTCATAATAGTGTTCAGTAATGTAACTTTATAACTTACTGACCAATATATAACATGCCCTATATTTGATGTTACTAAATATTGTATATAGATTGTTATAAATATATTTGGAAGGTGTGGGACAAAGTTAGGATGCTCACATAAGCCACATGTCCATCGTTTTTGGTCCGATTAGTTCGATTGATGGCTAAAGGTGGGGCATCGTGACCATCCAAAATATTGCCAGGGTCCATCGCGGCCATTTAAAATTCTTACTGTTTGTTTCTGTTAATTTTGGATCTCCTCATTGAGCAAATATAATGTTTTGCTTGCCCTTATTAAGCACTTGTATCTCATTTGAAGCCACTTATGACATAACTGAAACACAATGACATTTACTTGTCACTGGTTTCATTGATGCACTACTTGTTTATATTACAGTTGTATACACCTTCACTTGTCACTGGCCTACTACTATTACTAACTATTACTTGTCACTGGTTTCATTGATGCATCACTTGTTTATATTACAGTTGTATACACCTTCACTTGTCACTGGCCTACTACTATTACTAACTATTACTTGTCACTGGTTTCATTGATGCATCACTTGTTCATATTACAGTTGTATACACCTTCACTTGTCACTGGCCTACTACTATTACTAACTATTACTTGTCACTGGTTTCATTGATGCATCACTTGTTTATATTACAGTTGTATACACCTTCACTTGTCACTGGCCTACTACTATTACTAACTATTACTTGTCACTGGTTTCATTGATGCATCACTTGTTCATATTACAGTTGTATACACCTTCACTTGTCACTGGCCTACTACTATTACTAACTATTACTTGTCACTGGTTTCATTGATGCATCACTTGTTTATATTACAGTTGTATACACCTTCACTTGTCACTGGCCTACTACTATTACTAACTATTACTTGTCACTGGTTTCATTGATGCATCACTTGTTCATATTACAGTTGTATACACCTTCACTTGTCACTGGCCTACTACTATTACTAACTATTACTTGTCACTGGTTTCATTGATGCATCACTTGTTTATATTACAGTTGTATACACCTTCACTTGTCACTGGCCTACTACTATTACTAACTATTACTTGTCACTGGTTTCATTGATGCATCACTTGTTTCTATTGCAGAAATTTAAACATGTAATTGCCACTGGTATCATTGATGCATCACTTGTTTCTATTACAGTGTTATACACTTTTCCTTGTCACTGGCTTATTACTATTACTAACTATTACTTGTCACTGGTTTCATTGATGCATCACTTGTTTCTATTGCAGTAATTTAAACTTGTACTTGCCACTGGTTTCATTGATGCATCACTTGTGTCTATTACAGTATTATACACTTTTCCTTGTCATTCGCTTATTACTATTACTAACTATTACTTGTCACTGGTTTCATTGTTGCACCCCTTGTTTCTATTACAGAATTATACACTTTCCCTTGTCACTCGCTTATTACTATTACTAACTATTACTTGTCACTGGTTTCATTGATGCATCACTTGTTTCTATTGCAGTAATTTAAACTTGTACTTGCCACTGGTTTCATTGATGCATCACTTGTGTCTATTACAGTATTATACACTTTTCCTTGTCATTCGCTTATTACTATTACTAACTATTACTTGTCACTGGTTTCATTGTTGCACCCCTTGTTTCTATTACAGAATTATACACTTTCCCTTGTCACTCGCTTATTACTATTACTAACTATTACTTGTCACTGGTATCATTGATGCATCACTTGTGTCTATTACAGAATTATACACTTTCCCTTGTCACTCGCTTATTACTATTACTAACTATTACTTGTCACTGGTTTCATTGTTGCACCCCTTGTTTCTATGATGGTATTATGTTCTAATTTAATCCCTACACAGCTTTATCCTTGTGGAGAGTACCCTCATCATTGACAAATCTCTAACCAAAGAGTCAATGGGTTATTTTGTTGTTTTACATTCCTGGTAAAGCTGAAGAGCTTTTACCGTCAATTGTTATCCATATCTTCATTCTGGCAACGTTTTGAAACTATTTTGCACTGGCACTGACAACTAAACTGTTGGCAGATTATCACAGATGACACTTATTATTAACGTATATTTCAGAAGGCATCATCACAGAATGCAGGGTCTCTCTTAAATGACGTACTTTCCACTCCCTCAAGTGATGTGTCTTAAATGACGTACTTTCCACTCCCTCAAGTGATGTGTCTTAAATGATGTACTTCCCACTCCCTCAAGTGATGTGTCTTAAATGACGTACTTTCCACTCCCTCAAGTGATGTGTCTTAAATGATGTACTTCCCACTCCCTCAAGTGATGTGTCTTAAATGATGTACTTCCCACTCCCTCAAGTGATGTGTCTTAAATGATGTACTTTCCACTCCCTCAAGTGATGTGTCTTAAATGATGTACTTCCCACTCCCTCAAGTGATGTGTCTTAAATGATGTACTTCCCACTCCCTCAAGTGATGTGTCTTAAATGACGTACTTTCCACTCCCTCAAGTGATGTGTCTTAAATGATGGACTTCCCACTCCCTCAAGTGATGTGTCTTAAATGATGTACTTCCCACTCCCTCAAGTGATGTGTCTTAAATGATGTACTTCCCACTCCCTCAAGTGATGTGTCTTAAATGATGTACTTTCCACTCCCTCAAGTGATGTGTCTTAAATGATGTACTTCCCACTCCCTCAAGTGATGTGTCTTAAATGATGTACTTCCCACTCCCTCAAGTGATGTGTCTTAAATGACGTACTTTCCACTCCCTCAAGTGATGTGTCTTAAATGATGTACTTCCCACTCCCTCAAGTGATGTGTCTTAAATGACGTACTTTCCACTCCCTCAAGTGATGTGTCTTAAATTACGTACTTTCCACTCCCTCAAGTGATGTGTCTTAAATGATGTACTTTCCACTCCCTCAAGTGATGTGTCTTAAATTACCTACTTTCCACACCCTCAAGTGATGTGTCTTAAATGACGTACTTTCCACTCCCTCAAGTGATGTGTCTTAAATGACGTACTTTCCACTCCCTCAAGTGATGTGTCTTAAATGACGTACTTTCCACTCCCTCAAGTGATGTGTCTTAAATGGCGTACTTTTCACTCCCTCAAGTGATGTGTCTTAAATTACGTACTTTCCACTCCCTCAAGTGATGTGTCTTAAATGACGTACTTTCCACTCCCTCAAGTGATGTAGCACTCTTTTCTATTGTTATTTATACCAAATCATCCTACTTGGAACTTTGTCAGTACACAATTTCCTCACACGTCTTTCAAATCACTCTCACCCTTATTCCGTCCACCTCTTTTACCCAAGAGTGAACCGTTCTCTCAGTGTTTGTTTTTCATTACTGGCAAACACACTTTGCCACATTATTTTCTGTCTTCCTACAACAGCAAGGTAACTCACTGTCGGTATCTTTGTCCCTTTTCACTTTTGTTGCTAACACTGTTTTGTTTGTTCATCACTTCAAAAAGGTCCACTAACACTGGGTCCCTACTAACTGCTTGGTGAACAGAGGCTCGGCTGTTAATATTATGGCCATTTATCTCACTCTGTCCATTATAGCATAATAATTCTACACTAACACTGGGTCCCTACTAACTGCTTGGTGAACAGAGGCTCGACTGTTAATATATTGGCCATTTATCTCACTCTGTCCATTATAGCATAATAATCCTACACTAACACTGGGTCCCTACTAACTGCTTGGTGAACAGAGGCTCGGCTGTTAATATATTGTCCGTTTATCTCACTCTGTCCATTATAGCATAATAATCCTACACGAACACTGGGTCCCTACTAACTGCTTGGTGAACAGAGGCTCGGTTGTTAATATATTGGCCATTTATCTCACTCTGTCCATTATAGCATAATAATCCTACACTAACACTGGGTCCCTACTAACTGCTTGGTGAACAGAGGCTCGGTTGTTAATATATTGGCCATTTATCTCACTCTGTCCATTATAGCATAATAATCCTACACTCTAAACAATAGGTCGTTCAAATCCTTGCTCATAAACTGTCTCATTAAAGGCCGTGTCATACAGAACTCGAACGTCGCGCGACCTACCCCCGAACAGGATGACTTGCAAAAAAAATTCAAATTTTCAAATGTTCGGGTAAATTCGGGTCAATTCGGCCAATGTTCTCATTGATTCGGGGGAAGCTCCGGGGATGTTCAGGGGTGCAGCCGAACATCCTGGGGTTCGGCCAGAAGTTAGTACATGCGTTAACTTCTAGCCGATATTCGTGTGTAAAAACCGTTAAAAATTTGTCGGTTCTCATTCTGGTTATGTTCGGCTTTCATTCGGGTCACGTTATTTCGTTTCGGCCGTTATTCGTCTGTTATTTTCATTGACGAAGTTAACTCGATCTAGCCGAACATAAGCAGACATTAACCCGATTCGTATGAATATAAGGCGACATTAACCATAATAACAACCGAAGGAGAGACTATATACTCGAATAAAAGACGACATTCCCCCGATAAACAGAGGAATAAGGCAAGATCAAGCGAGTCTATTGAAGATTTTGGGAAGAACACAACTCGTATGACAGGAATGAGAGACGATAAAGACTGGAATTTACCCCGAACATCAGCAGAAGCATCTTGTCTGTATCGGGTGGTACACATGGCACACGGAAATTTCCACTCGACAGAGGAGACAAAGAGAGAAGCGAGGGAGCAGCGAGGGAGCAGCGAGGGAGCAGCGTGGGGCGACACACAAGAATGCGAGTCGAATCGTACGCTGGCAGCCAAGCGCACAGGCCCTATATATTGCTGCCGAAGCCTCCATCGCTCTCACACCCTCCGCACAAGTTGCCCCAACAAGTTCTACCTCTCCACACCACACAGCAACCACCAAGATGGGCAAGGGCAACAAGCTACCATGCCGCAAAGCAACTAGAAAGGGCAAGGAAGCATCTGTGGACCTCTTCGCCACAGAGGATGTGATATTAGAGAGTTCCTCAAACTCTGAAGGGACTGATGATGACACTCAATTTCAGTCAGGTCAGTCACTTTCACAGTCCCAGGACACCCCGGACCTCACCCAAATGGAGTCACTTCCCCTGCTTCCTAAACGGCCACGGCATGACCTCATTCACACTCTCCCTGAACTCGGAGATACGCCATCCCACACAAACGACGAAGATGATGATGCCGATCCCACCGTACCCCCACCCACGCCGTCACCCCAACCAGGCACCTCCAAGACCACACCAACGCCGCCTGCCCAAAAAACCATCACCAAACGGAAGCGGACAATCGCCATCCTGCCTGCCAAGGATGAAGTCGCTGTGGCCGAGTGGTACCGCGAAAACGACTTCTTCTATAATAAGAAGCTCCGGGCACACCGAGACCGGGACATCCGTGACCGGGCTATGAGTGAGAAGGCCGCGGAACTGAACGTAACAGGTGGGTTGAGTGTTTTTTTTGCGTACAATGAAAGTGGCCATATGCAAAACAAATTATTGGTGTCCAGTGTTCCAAAGTGCCGTCTAAAGTATTGATTGTATGCTGAATATTGTTAGGTAATGTCCAATGTTTATAAATTGCCGTCTACAGTTTTGTTTGTGTTAGCAAAATTTGGTTATTTACTGTGCGCTTACCTGTGATGTCAAAAGGGTGACTAGAGACCTGACATTATAGATATATATATACTCGGCGTGTTTGCTATTACATTTGTTATATTATATTTTTAAACAGTGCTTATAATATTGGTTTATTTTCCAGTTGTGGTTCTGTCCAAGTGGATGGAGGGGATGCGGACCAGATACGTGAAATTGAAGCAGCTACCCTCAGGTTCTGGTGCCCATGAGCTGACGGAGAGGGAGACCTGGATCTCCGAGGCCTTCTCCTTCCTACAGCCTCATATCGTCAAGCTTCCCACCAGGAAGAGCAAGGTACGTTACATCACAAAAACTTATTTTTTATAAATATCTGATAAACAATAGAAACACCTGGGAAAGGACAGTAATACGTCTAGTTGAACTGTTCAAGTTATGTTTGTTTATTTATAATACTCATAACATACAAGTTCCCAAGCAACCTTAATTTAAAAATTAATAAACATATATATGTATTAACACTGTTTCCGCCACATTACGACTCAATAATTTATATCCCACTGTCATATGGTACTTATTTGATATCACACTGTCACATAACAATCATTTAAATATTTATTAAGCATTACAATCATTTCAACATTGTTTAGATAGTTATTAACATTTTATAGAACATTGTAGTAAATCCGAGAAGATCAGGAACTGAGCATTAACATAAATTGAAAGAGTTATTACATAGTTATTAAACTTTGATAGAACATTATAGTCTATCTGACAATATCACCAACTATAAAAACTTTTTCCAAACTATTATGAATCGATATATTTTGTAGAAATGCCATTTCAATATGATAAACTAACAACCCCATATCTTTCACAGAAGTACAAGAAGAAACGACCTGCCACCCACATCGCTCCTACGGCTGAGGAGGAGCTTGCCGACGACCTGGTGGCGGAGGAGAGCCCGCAGGAGACGTCGCAGGAGACGTCGCAGGAGGCGTCGCAGGAGCCTGCTGTCTCTCCAACCACCACTTCATCGACTCGCTCCACATCCACTGACCGTCGTCGCACCAAAGCGCCTAGTCCTGGTGATGGGGTTGAGAGCGACCTGTACGACAAGGTAAATATTTTAGTAATAATTAACCATCCAATGCTTATCATAAGAATTATTATTATATTCGCATTAATACAACACTATTATTATTTATCTTTCCATATATGTTGTTGCATGCACGTGTAAATAGATGTATGGTCACCAAAACATTCGTCACTTTAATGTTTAGTTTTGTGTTATTTTATTTATGTGACATCTTTTATTTTTCATATGGTCCACATTACATCCGTGACCTGAATGTTATTTATTCTTCGTTAATTAATGCTTAACTATTTTTCCAACAGCTACGGCAAGGGGAGAAGTATTTAAATGAGCTCTACACCAGGTGGGATGCAACCAAGAAGGCCGCGACCCCATCCCAGACTTCACTGAAGCTGTTTCACCAATTCATCCAGGACAACCTCTCTCACTTAGACCCCTCCGATCTAGACCACTACCAAATTGAAGTCATGCGCTTCACACAGGCTATGCGGTCCTACAGCCGTGGGACAGGCCCCCTCCCACGGATGGGTCCTGACGGAGAGCCCCAACAGCCACCACAGCAACACCAGGTGTCTGCCCAGCCAACCCCTAACACTTCACAGCAGAACGTCTACTATGAGACCCTGCAAGCTCCAGGCCCTTCCTACTACCACGGTGCCAATACTATGACAGCCCCTGCCACGCCACGAGGATGGAAGTCCCCGCAACCATTCGCTGGACGACCTGAAGCCCATCCAGTGGACATGAACAGGCCCCCCACCCCAAGGATGGTTGACATTTCCCCCGGGTTTGTGAGTAGGATAATTGATGAATTTCCTTAGTGTTGTAATGTTGTCTTGGTATTGAAATCCTAAAGGTGTCTATATTACTTTGGTGTAACTTGATCTTGCCCCTTATTGGCAAGATCAAGTAATACCAAATTACTATAGACACCTTTAGCTATTTCTACATACCGATTATTATGTGTAATAACTTGTTCTTATTACTCATCACTTTTGTGGGGGCAGGCTGGGGGCAACAATTGAATCGTGATATTGATATGTACCAAATATTATGCTAGGTAGTATAATAATGTCTGGCTTTTGAGATCCTAAAGGTGTCTATATTACTTTGGTGTAACTTGATCTTGTCCCTTATTGGCAAGATCAGGTAATACCAAATTACTATAGACACCTTTAGCTATTTCTACATACCAATTATTATGTGTAATAACTTGTTCTTATTACTCATTACTTATGTGGGGGCAGGTTGGGGGAAACAATTTAATCATGATATTGATAAGTACAAAATATTATGCTAGGTAGTATATACTATATAATTAGTGTGTAACCTCAGGAAGCAACTTTGTCAAATATTTTTGTATTGATGTAATAAAAATATAATGTGTATATGTTGGTTGTACTTTTCCTTTTTATAAAATATAATGACTAAATAAATATGTTTATGACACAAAACAATGAATACATTATGGGAAGATCAATGCAGGACATTAATATTTGTATCAAGAACACAAGAGTTTAGCTTTAAAATGTGATACGTAATATATACAATAATGATGGGATAAATTAACTTAAAAGCTTGACGTTTTACAACACGAATAATATATAATTATACAAGAGATTATTTTTTGTTGACTAAACTCATAAAACAATATTGAGGTGCTAAATTAATAAGCTTGGCGTGTTTTAATGATAAACTCTTTATTATAAGAAATATTCTAGACATGATACGAAACTATATTATTAACATTGATAATCATGTCAATTTGATATATGAAAGTTGCAAATGAACTATAAATGTGACCTGGATAATTGGGTAATAATCACAGTCTAATAAGGTGTCATATAAATTATTTAGGTAGGGCATTGATTTATGGGGAATAATTGTAATGACAATTTACCTGTTCAGTTTAGAGGTACCTGCCAGGGCAGGCGCTGTTCTGGCCGGCTGTAGTACTCTGCCAAGTAGTCCCGGTGTAGTTTGGCAGTAGCTGGTCCCCTCTGCCGCTGTAGTGGTTGTAGTCCATCCAAGGGGTCCCTGGTCCAGTCACCTTGTTCCATGTTCTCCTAACGCTGAGATGCTTGTCCTTGTTGCCCTTGCCGTTTGTCTATGAGGAGGTTGTGGAGTATACATGAGGCGATGACTACCTTCTCCACGGTGCTGGGGTGAATGTTCATGGTTGTGAGTAGACATCTGAAGCGGTTTGCCAGCATACCGAAGGCATTCTCCACCTGCCTCCTGGCCCGGGAGAGTCTGTAGTTGTAGTTTCTCTTGGTTTCATCCAGTCCTCTGTGAGGGTAGGGTTTCTGTAACCATTCCCTCATGGGGAATGCGTCATCCGCAACGAGGAAGTAGGGCACTGGACGGTCCTCTCCGGGAAATGGCTCTGCTTCCGGCAAGCCTGCGGCACCGTCCTCCAGGGCCTGCCGGATGTCGCTCACCTGGAAGATGCCACCATCAGATGCGGAACCGTTCGCTCCCACGTCCACGTACATAAACTTGCCCAGGTGATCAACCACTGCCAGGAGAACAATGGAGTGGTAATGTTTGTAGTTGTAGTAGAGGGAGCCGCAGTTTCCTGGAGGTTGTATGGCTATGTGCTTGCCATCGATTGCCCCTATGGTGTGCCGGAAGTTCCACCTCTCTTCGAAACCCTTGGCAACCTGTTTCCAACCTTCGGGTGTTGATGGGCACACAATAACCTCTTCCATATACTCCTGGATTATAGCCTCGCATGTCTCACGTACTGCCAGGGAGATTGTGTTTGCACCTACACGAAAGTTTAAGGACATGCTCTTGTATGCCTCCCCTGTGGCCAAAAATCGTAGTGTCATGGCCATTCTCAAACCTGGTTCCAGGGGCTTCTTCCAATTTGTTGTCTCCTTCTTGATCCTGGGTGTCAGACGGCGTACAATATCATTGAATAGGTCCTCGTCCATATGCAGATAATACTTGTAGGTGGTCCTGTCAGTGTCCACTAGCTCCTTCAGTAGTTGGTGGTAGTGTCCGTATGTGGTTCTCTGGGCGATCCAAGGTTTGACGCTGCAGCTTCGTGGTGTCCTGGGTCTTACATGGCGCTGACGCTCGTTCTTCAGGATGGTGGTGATGAGTAGCATGTGGGTTAGGTGGGCTACAACAAGCTCCTGATAAAAAATGGCCATCTCCAACTCCTCCTCCGTGGGTGGGTGGAGCTCCGGGAGCGCTATGTTACCGTGGTGATGCATGATGTGCGACTGGCATGTGTGCGACCACACCCTGTTTATATAGGGCAGGTACAGGTGTTCGTCACACATTCTTCTAGTATCGTGTTAAGGTCTTCTGATGGTCGGGCAGATGCGGCCGGTGATCCTCTGGTGTTCCTCATAATATCTTTTGTATCGGGTCAAGGTAGGTTCGGGTGTAAACACCGTTAAATATTTGTCGGCTGATTCTTGGCACATTCGAGTTTTGATCGGGTCTTGCTCTGGCATGCATCGGATTATATTCCTCTAATGTTCGGGTCTTTAACGTAAATCGGTCGGGAGTGTCGAGTTACATTCGAGTCTTGTTTGGGGCATAGTCTGGGAATGTCGGGGCATTATCTGGGGATGTTCTTCTTTGACCAACATCGGGACAATATCGGATGCATTCGCCTCAAAAATGCAAGTCATCGTGTTCGGGGGTAGGTCGCGCGACGTTCGAGTTCTGTATGACACGGCCTTTAGGGGTGGTAGGTAGGTGAGGAAGTAGAAGAAGTGAGGAATTTGTATTGTTCGAGGGTGCAGGAGAGAACATAGGTTGAGGAATTGATACGAGTGAGGGAGTTTCACTGGTCGAGGGAGAAGAGGAGAGAGTTGATGACTGGAGCTGATCTGACCTTGGGAGTGAGTTGACTGTAGCACAAAGTGGTTGAGGAATCAGGGCAGGTGTTCGGTAGTGTGGTTTCAACATTTCTCTGATGGTATGAATGTCCTGTTGGAAGGTTGTCTGGCCGTGGATGAGGAAATGATGCCAGATGTACAAGGGAAGGATTCTGAACATGGCTTGGACAACTTGCTGTTCTTGTTGCTTATCCGTTTGGCTGTTACACGCATTCCTTACATATCGATATAGATTTGCAAGAGTGGTGTCTAGGTTTCCTTCATACTGGATCTTGCCGATACTTGTAATTGGGGCGACGAGGGAACCCAAAGGTGGGGTGATAGATTGGTGGGAAACAGGGTGTGGGTTGAGTGGAGATATGGCAGCAGAAGGATGTTGGCGGTTATTTTTATGTGATGGGGGATGTGAGGTGGAGAAGCGTTTGTGATGAAGTTGTTTGCTGTGCAAGATGGTGGGGTTGTTGAAAGTGGCCGGAGCTGGTGCTTGTTTCTTTTGATTGACGTGGTTGGGATATGATGAATGGGATATGCGGAGTGAATGTATGTATTGGGGCGTGGAAACATGAGATGCGGGGGAAGGAAAATGTTCAGAGGTTGAGGAGGAGTTGTATGAGGTGAATTTGTTATACTTGTGGCAAACAGGATTTGCAACGTTTGGAGAGACTGAGGGAGAGAGACGTGAGCGTGTTCTTTTAAGTGGTGGAAGAGATGATGTGGGTGGTGAAGTGGAGTAGCGGAGTGAAGCCATGTACAGTGGCGGAGGAGAGTGAGGTGAGGGAGGAGCTCTATTTTTATTCTTCCTGGATGGGCGTGAGAGAAAACGTCCAGCTAATTTCTGGGTGGAGTTAGTTCTTTTGGATTTATGGGGTAAAGATTTTGACTGGAAAAATTGAGATTGGCCGGAGTTATAGTGAGACTTCGGTGTTAGGGGTGGTCTGGGGTGGCGGTTTTGTTGGTCTCGACATCTGTTTTGCATTTGTGGTTGAGTGGGGGGATTTTTTATGACGGCTAGGGTGTTGGTCTTGGGTTGGGCCGCTAGAAACTTTTGGATGGTGATCAGATCTTTATAGAAATCAATGGGGTCATGCACAGTGAAGTGTTCTAGGATGGCAGGGGGTAACACTTGCACGAGGTGGCCAAAGATATATTGGTTTTGTTGCTCCACGGGAAGAGCAGGGAATGCAGCTCTTACTTGCTGACGAATGGAGGCAATTGTGGCGTCTAGATCGCCTTCGTGCTTTAAGTTTTTAATAACTAATACCTAGTGATGGCCTAATGTCATCAATTTTCATGGGTCTAAATTCATCCCAGGTGAGTTCATGGGTTACTTGTGGTGCAACGAGGGAAACGGCTTTTCCCAAGTGCGTTAAGAGGACAGCTATTTTTGCACGGTCATGGTTGTATGCCAATTATAATACTGGCTTCAGTATGTCCATCTATGTTTCAATTTCATAAGTTTCCCCATCATATTTGGGAATGGGAATGTGAGAGCGAGCTGCCATATTTTCGATGTTATAATATCTCTATTGTTTGTAGATATGAAATGCATTGAAATCTTCTATCCAAATCAAGGACCACCGCTAGCCACCAATGTTATGCCCTGATTGTATGCAGGATTAACGTTTGGTTAAGGTGAGTTCTTCAAGACTGGGATATTGGAATTCATGCAAATACATATACGGAATCAATAGAGGACATATATAATATCCGAATGTGGTTTATAATGCAGCTTTATTTACTTATTCACAATTAACATAGAAGAAGAATTATGACACTTTGAAAATGCTGGGTTTAATGTACTCAGCACAACTTTTGGTCTTTCAATTCTTTAAGCACGATCGCGGATCTAGATGGAGATCACACTACACCTTGCAACACTCTTGTAATATTTCTGATGAGGTAGGCACACTGCTATATGTAGAATTATACTCAAATGGCAATTATATTAATTCAGAATTATCGTACGTAAGTATTTTGAATTACCTCTGTGCTTTATTTATATTCGAGGACGAGGAGATATTATTCCGGTATTTACGAACACTAAATACGGACTATTATGATTACTATGCAAGAGTACATATCGTGCTCTAATGATGATGACACTGGTATACGAGTTCGTTACTGAGGTTATTCACTAAGCTATTATCAAGCGAAATTCAGTAGAACACAATAGATACGTCGTCATACATATATGCAAGACTTATAACTCGGCTTATTCTGATCACTTTCACTTTCTCGATAATCTAGTATCTTGTCACTGATACTAAAATAATTGGTAATGCACAGGTAAACACTATTAAAATAATCTGATATCTCGTCACAAATATAAAATAACTTATGATGCACAGGTAAACACTTGATGAATAATCTGGTATATCGTCATTGATACTGAATAATTAGTAATGCACAGGTGAGTTATCTTCTTGGTGTATAGATGCACTTTCGTTGAGGGTTTCTTAGCTGCTGCTAGGCCGTCTAGGATGTCCGGTCGTGTGAAGAAGTTTACAGATGGGTTAATGGGTTTTGAGTCTTTAATATGATTCCGTAACTATCAGGAGTACAGTTCGTCACCATATCGAACTAACGCAAGTATTCTGAGCCTATAGCTTTTGAACAAATACTTGACTATTCTGACCTTTATATTAACCGGTGATGGAGGTCTGTTCAGGTACTCATGAACTAGGATTTTAAATACTATGTTTCAGGCAGGGCCGGAATAACAAAGCATCGGACCAACGCAAGAGAAGTTTTGATAAGTAACTCTTCTTGTCTGTCTCTAATCTTTTTAAATTGTTCCGAGGAACTTGCTTCAATTGTGCCGCCTCTCCACATCTTTCCCCGTAGAACTAGGGCAGCTGAGAGCGCCCATGAATTTACACTTTCTCCTCCACAATGCAGAACTTCTGCTTATCAAAATTCATTTATCCCTAGAACTACAACTCTTTGGAATTCACTTCCCTCGAGTTGCTTTCCACAAACTTACAATCTACAAAAGTTTAAATCCAGTTGTTACAAACATTTTATGAATGGAGGATGCCTTTAGGTACATGGACCTTTTTGTTTTATCTGTGCTTTTCCTTCCTCCGTTCATTGTCTCAAAAAAAAAAAAAAAAAAAAAAAAGGCTCAAAGAACTCGGGCGGTATTACCCTTTTAGTCACAAATCCTGGTGGGGTGCCACAGACAATTTGCGCCTAGGATTTATATATGCAAAGTGCTCCTAAGAGTATCTCGCTAAACCCTTATATCACAAAAGATCTTTCTGTGGTAGATCTCTGTGAGATAATGCTAGTATAACTTCTTGATAGCAAACGTATCGAAAGGTAGGGTTGCCTGTGTCTTTCAATATTTAACTATTGTAGAAATTAAGCTAATATGAATAACGATATTAAATTCTGGATTGCCAGAAATAATTGGTTATATGTATGTAGCTACTGTTGCACTATATAAATGATAAACAAACCAAAGTGGAAGAGGTCATTCCAGAGATGAGTTTTTAAATCACTTATTTATATATATATATATATATATATATATATATATATATATATATATATATATATATATTGTTACGTATCTTGATCCTCAAGTGGTTAACTTGATGAATCTAGATAGCACAGAGATATATATTAAGGTATCAGTCAGCTGAAGGCAAAACAAAATTAAAATCTAATAAAATTATGTCCTGTTGTTGCTTCCTTTCCTTTTGGATCTTAGGACTTAGTATCCTTTATTGACTGATACTCTTTAATTATGAAAAATACTGAAACTAATTAAAGTGATGTAGTATTTATAAAGAATTATTATTTAACCGAAGCTTAGTAGGCTATGGTTATGAACCTAAGAAGTTATATCTAAAGAAGGACTATTAATTCTATAAAAAGTCTTGAAAGATAAATGATTAAAGTAAGAATATTTCTGTCTCTTACCCTTTTTGGAATGAATAGATAGTTTTCTTATATGTCCTTTTATTTATATTTAATGTAATTATTCTTGGTTCTTGTCTTACGTTAACAGTATTATATTATTATTATCGTCAGGATTTATATCAAAGTCACATAAAAAGTTAGATATATATTTAATAATTAGTTAAATGTATTTCTTAACCACGTAACATTGAAGTTTGATTATGAGTAAATTAAGTTACAGGATCGCTTCATAGATTCGATTCAGGTCTCATTCAATAATATGAAAAGCAAAAATAATATTTTGAAGCTAAAAGAATTTTCTTCAGCTTAGGAAATCACTAGAAGTAATATTAACACAGCCATGTTAGTCTAAGGCAATATTACTAATATGAGACAATAGCATCACCGTACTAAGCACCGTTAAGCAATGTAAGCTTAATTAATAGAAAATGAAAGAACTCTTAAGTATTAATATAAAACAATAGTATTACTTTCATCATAACCCAATTACTTAAAGAGTTGCTTTAGTCCACAAGTTAGTCAACTAAAATAGTTAAGTACATAATAATAGCGTTAACGTTAATTCCCAATCACATATCTCACTAACCAACATAACGTAAGTGTTTACACCGAACACACTTAACACACACTTATATAATCTGACTGACAGCACAATCCCATTATAATACTTCACCCCGTCTTCCTCCAGCCGCAAGTTCACCTTCCCCAACTCCAAAGGAGACTGATTTGAATGCCCACTACTCGGGTCTTATATACTAAACAATGATGGTGTAGGAACGAATCAGGAGGCGAGTGATGGTGCGCGCCCCTATCATAGCTCCTCGAGTTGCATAGCAGGTGCGTCGTCCAATGGGGGCTCCTGGCGTCGATCATACGTCATAGCGTCGGGTCATCGAAGTAGTTTGCAGGATCCCCTATGACGC
The DNA here is from genome assembly GCA_037953745.1 of Lithodes maja. Lineage (NCBI taxonomy): Eukaryota > Metazoa > Arthropoda > Malacostraca > Decapoda > Lithodidae > Lithodes > Lithodes maja. The sequence continues at coordinate 63,321 of JBAKBP010004776.1, forward strand.
ACGCAGGTGTATAGGCTTGTTTGCTGGTATGCGGACGAGCTGGTTTCCCACTCGCTGGTTCGCTCGCTAGTCTGCTTCGCCGCTTGGGTAGTTTGACACTCCTTCAACTCTAATTCTAACTCTTAAATTAACATACAGGACTCCGTATGTCAGACCTCCCCCCTAGAAAAGAGTTTAAGGAGTATAGTACATAATATTAAACATAATACATAAATAGATTCACCACCAGATTGGCAACAGCAAGATTATAATGAGGATATAATAAGGATATCACCCAAAGTAGGCAACATCTCCAGGTACCACATCAGAACATAGCCAGAACGTAGCTAGAGCGTTATTCGAACTGTAAGGCATCTCACAGCTGAAGGCTTGAAAGCGCACTACTAAAACATGATATTTACCTCGCTACAAGGGAGAGCTAATTGCCAAAATCCTCTCATTAAGGTAAACTTACTGCTGTATGAGGCCAACCTGATAAATGCAATCTTTGATCCGTGGCAATGGGTAGGTATCGTTCTTTGTGACAGCATTAACTTGCCTATAGTCCATACATAACCTATGGCTCCCGTCTGGCTTTGGCACAAGCATGACCGGACTACTCCACTGGCTTAAGGCCCTTGTGATCAGCTGGTTTGAAAACATGAAGTCAAGCTCGACCTGCAGTATACTCCTGCGTTGTGGTGAGACACGGTAGGGCGATAGTTTAATGGGAGTTGCATCCCCTACGTCGATGTCGTGCAAGGCCAAAGAAGTGAGCCCTAGAGTATCACGGAACACACTGGGAGACTGAGATAAAATAGAGATTAGTTGGTTCGCTTGATCAGAGGGAAGATGACATAGTTTAGATGGTAATTCCCCACAAGCTACTGAGTTATACTGAAAGTTGGATAGGCTACATGACAAGTCAAAGTTTGCATGGATACCTTCAGGCTCTGGAACAGTCTGTTGCGGGTCAGTAAGAGAACTGAAGACTTTGTCCGCACCAGGCTGCCCACAGGTCCTGACATTCACTGCCACAGTGGGAGAATCTGGAGGGGAGGAATCAGGGGACCTATGGTAGAGTTTCAACATATTTATATGGAATACTTGCGTGGACTTTCTCCTGTCTGGGGTAGTTACTAGATAATCGGTAATGCTCACCCTCCGAATGATCTTATATGGGCCCCTGAACTTGGCAGATAAAGGTTGGCCAAAAAGGGGGAGCAGGACCAAAACCTCATCACCGGGCTGAAACTCCCTCTCACAGGCTTTTCTGTCATACCAGTTCTTCATGGAGCTTTTAGCCACTGTCAAGTTTTGAGCGGCAAACTCACATGAGGATCTCAGCCGGGTTTTGAAATCTGAAACATACTTGAGGAGGTTTTGGTTCCCCTCCTGGCCAACTAGGCTATCCTGCAATAGTTGCAAGGAACCTCTTACCTGGTGACCGAAAACTAGCTCATTAGGGGAAAAATCCAGGGATTCAGTTGGAACCTCACGAGTAGCAAATAAAAGAAAAGGTACCCCCTTATCCCACTCAACTCCGGTCTCTGTACAATACTTATGTAACATTCCCTTTAATGTCTGGTGATATCGTTCGAGAACCCCTTGACTCTCTGGGTGGTAGGTGCTAGACTTAACATGCTCGATACCCAACTCCTTCAGGGACTGCTGAAAAATGTTAGAGGTAAAATTAGTTCCTTGATCACTTTGCACCTCATGGGGGAAACCCATTCTGGTGAAGAATTTGAGCAGTTCCTTGATGACAGTTGGAGCAGAGGTAGTCCTTAAGGGTATAGCCTCTGGGTAGCGAGTTGCCATGTCCATGATAGTTAATAAATAAATGTTACCTTGGGAAGTCTTAGGCAATGGGCCTACAATGTCCACTACCACCCGAGTAAAAGGATTCTCGAAAACGGGCAAGGGCACCAGAGGATGTACAGGCACCTTCTGATTGGGTTTTCCTGTCATCTGGCAAGTGTGACACACTCACAAAACTCCACTACATCTGCACGCATTCCTGGCCAGTAAAAGTGGGCTCTGATTCTGTCTAGAGTTTTTCTCACACCTAGGTGTCCTGCCAATGGTATACAATGTGCCATTTCCATGATATCTCTATGGCAAGGTTTGGGGACTACTACTTGATGGACGTTCCAAGCCCCGTCATCGATTGGTCTGTGTGGCTGTCTCCATCTACGCCACAACACTCCTCCTTTGAGGTAGAAACATTCACCACCCTCCTTCTCACATTCCTCTTCACTCACGGACCTGGCAGCTAACTCCTTGCATTCACTATCATCTCTCTGTAGCTCTACCAGGCCACTAGGACAATTTGGAGGGGTTTCATGGTCATCATTAGGGTCAAGATGAGCCATAAAGGTGTCAGATAAATCCACCTCAGTCACATCATCAGGCACAGTTGGAGCGTCATTCACACTCTTATTATCCCTTTCATCAACTCTTACATTCGGTACATTTCTGTCTGAGGGAACTGCTACTTGAGACATTGAATGTGTGACAGCACACACAGGGAAAACTGTTGGCATCTCCTTTTCGAGCTCACCGGTTAGTGGCTCGTTAACAGGGGAAAGTGACAAAATGGGGTCTGGTCGGACTTTCTCACCTGCTACATCATTCCCCAAAAGGAGTGTTACCCAGGGCACAGGGATATCTTGGGACCTACACAAAGCTATGGTGGCCTCACCCTGTAGTAATTCACATTCAATTTCGCCTTTTACCAAGTGTGCATAAAATTGGCCTCCAGCACCTCTCATTACAACTGGTTCGCCAGGTGGGCACTCAGTGTAAGGATTCACCATGAGGGTGCTAGTAGAACCTGTGTCTCTCAGAATTTTTACCTCATGCATACAACCATTTAATCTCACGTTGCCAGATGAAATAAAGGGACGGTAACTGTCCTGCACTGATGGTGAAATTATTATTGGCTTAACCCTAGTGGGTTGCACCACACATGCTACTACACCCCTGTCTAGATGATTTACGTTAGCTGCTAGGTACTCCTTCTGTCGGGAGTCCTGCATTAAAGGAACTTTTGGTGCTAGGTACTCCTTCTGTCGGGAGTCCTGCATTAAGGGAACATATGGAGTTTGAGATACGGCGGCAACTGTCTGCCCCGATCTCTCGGTTTTCTCCTTGGCCCAGCACTGATAAGCTAGGTGGCCTCTCATGCCACAAAAAGTACATACTTTAGGGGATACGGGAACGTTCCCTCTTTGAGCATTACTATTAATTTGGGGCCCACCTCTGTTACCATTGCCCTGAGTTGTATTTTTAGTTGGGGGAACAATTCTATTTTGGCTAGCTGGGGAAGACGTTATAGGCTTGTGACTGGGTCTGTCAGATTTGCGATTGGGATACTTAAAATTAGAACTAGAATTATCGTAGGGCTTCTTTCCACGAAATTTGTTGTTGAGCACGTATGTGTCAGCCATGTCAGCGGCGTCGGCAAGACAATCTACCTTTTTCCCCTTTAAATGATAGGATACAGAAGAATCAATTTTCCATAGGAAATTTTCTAACAGGACCAACTCCTTCAGATCGTTGTAGCTTGTGACTTTCTTACTCTAGACCCAATGATTGAAAGTTTTAGTCATGGTCCTGGCAAATACCTTATGGGTTTCTTCTACTTTCTTCTGGTTTATACGGAAAGATTGCCTGTAAGCCTCAGGCTGCAATTGATAGGTTTTTAGGATAGCTTCTTTGAGATTGTCATAATCCTGCCTAACCTCTGCTACTTCTGACAAATACGTGGCTCGAGCCTGCCCTGTCAAAACGGTTTGTAACATAAAAGGCCATTGATCTCTTGTCCACTTCATACCTCCAGCAACTTCCTCAAACAAAACAAAGAAATCCTGCACATTATCCTCAGTGAAAGGTGGAATGACACTGGTCATAGTCAATCCCAGAGGGGGAGCAATTACGGGAGCATTTGTATGGACATTTAGTTGAGCTATTTGATATTGATATTGATATTGTTCGGTCGTTGCTCTGGCTTGTTCGGTCGTTGCTCTGGCTTTTATGCTGGCTTCTTCGATATTTGCTTTTATGCTGGCTTCTTCGATATTTGCTTTTATTCTGGCTTCTTCGGTATTTGCTTTTATTCTGGCTAGTTCTAATATATGATCACCGGTCAAACCAGGTGGCAATTGTTCATCAAGTTGGCTAGGTTTACTCGAGATCCCACCAACTGCTCCGTCATCCTCCCCGCCTTCTACAGGGAACAGGTGGGTTTTTATGGTCTGAGCCACCTCAACTTTAGACATGTTTGAGACAGTTAACTGGAGATGTGAGGCAAGCACTTTCAGTTCGGATTTCGACAGACAGTCAATATCAGGGGCTGTGGGGTCTGATTCTATGAAAACTCGAGCATCTTAGTCATTAATTAGTTGAGGCATGATTAATATTTGATTTTTAAGTAGTGAAACAGTAATGAAACGGAGTGAAACTATATGAAACGAATCCTGGGGAGGTCGCCACTCTTCTGTTACGTATCTTGATCCTCAAGTGGTTAACTTGATGAATCTAGATAGCACAGAGATATATATTAAGGTATCAGTCAGCTGAAGGCAAACCAAAGTAAAATCTAATAAAATTATTTTCTGTTGTTGCTTCCTTTCCTTTTGGATCTTAGGACTTAATATCCTTTATTGACTGATACTCTTTAATTATGAAAAATACTGAAACTAATTAAAGTCATGTAGTATTTATACAGAATTATTATTTAACCGAAGCTTAGTAGGCTATGATTATGAACCGAAGAAGTTATATCTAAAGGCCCGGTCACACTGCCCTTCGCGGTCGCATCGCGGACGTCTCACGGCGAAAAATGTGTGAACGTGAAGCAAGCGCTGTTGGACGCATATAAGTCGTGAAAGGACGCGATACAGCCGCACCCACACGGGCTAGAAAAATCACACGCGGTCTCAAGTTTTGAGCTGCTCAAAACTTGAGACCGCGGGTGGCCACGGGGGCACACATGGTACACACGTGATAAAGACGTGGTAAAGACGCGTAAAGACGTGGTAAAGACGTGCTACGGCCGCGGTAAGTACGTGGTTACACGCGATAGGACGCGAACCTTTAGCGGGTAATCGCGGTTTAATGACGGTCATAGCACGGTTGTACCGCATCTGTTCCGCGTGTTTTCACGTGCATTTGCGTGTGTAGCGCGTGTACTCTGGGACCTATATATTTGGCTCGATTTGCCAAGCATTCATCACTCCTGGTTCTGACGTGATGGGGTGAACATGGACCGTATTGACCTCGTCTGCATGCTGATGCAACAGCATATGAACCAGCTGGTACATGTCCATCAGTACCTCGTTGATAGACGAAGACGAAGACGGCTGAGGAGGAGGGCGGTCCGGAACATATGGGTGCGTGACTGGATACGCAGGAGACCTGAGCTTGGCCTGTATGATCGTCTCATGGTGGAGCTCCGTAATGAAGATCCAAGGGCCTTCCACAATTTCATGAGAATGCCACCTGCCATGTTCGATGAAGTTGTGCAGAGACTGACACCAGCCCTTACCAAGACGACCACCAACTGCCGAGCACCCCTTGATCCAGGCCTGAAGGTTGCCCTCACCCTGAGGCACCTTGCCTCTGGCGCCAAGTACCGTGAGATGCAGTATGGCTGGAGGGTGCCTCACAACACCATCAGTATAGGGGTGCGCGAGGTGTGTGAGGCCATCGTCGACGAGTACCGTGAGGAGCTGCTCAAGCCACCACAGACCGCTGCAGATTGGCGTCAGATCACCGGTAATTGGATGAATAGGTGGAACTTTCCACATGTCATCGGTGCAATAGACGGCAAGCACATTGCCTGTAAAGCTCCTGCCAACACTGGTTCCGACTACTACAACTACAAGGGATTCTTTAGTGTCATCCTCCTGGCAGTCGTCACATTTGACTACAAGTTCCTCTGGATAGACGTCAGCGGCAAGGGTTCAACGTCTGATGCCCACATTTACAATGCAAGTGCTTTGAGAGAGGCTCTCCAGAGGAACGACATTATTGGATTCCCACAGCCTGATCCTCTCCCAGGTGACACTGAGGATGTCCCTTATTTTCTGGTGGGAGATGATGCTTTCGCACTCCGGACCTACATGATGAAGCCGTACGGTAACAGGGACATGACCAGGAAGCAGAGGATCTTCAACTATAGACTCTCGCGAGCCAGAAGGGTGGTGGAGAATTCGTTTGGCATACTTGCGAATCGCTTTCAAGTTCTCCTGACGACCATGTTGCATGAAGCTGACACTGTGAGGCTCCTGGTCAAGGCATGTGTACTCCTCCACAACCTTATGAGGTTGCGTTACCCGGTGATGCAGAACCGACTGGTGGATGTGGAGCGTCCAAATGGAGACCTGGTGCCTGGTGCCTGGCGTGCCGGCAGGAACCTTGAGGACACGACACCCAACCAATTACCAGGGAACAACAGAGACTTCAGGAAAGCCAAGGCTCAGAGGAACCTCATCATGGAATGGTGCAACTCACCTGCTGGAAGGGTTCCATGGCAGGATAACATGCTCCTACCCCGTTTCTAGTTATTGTGCAGGCTACTGGTGGATACCTTTTAAGTTATTGTAAACACCCAATTTATTTGACTGAACATATAGCTGTTCTACCATAATATTGTGTTACAAAATAAATATTTAATAGCCGCCTCACTTGTTGTTTTCTTGAGTCCTATTTTCGCTCAGGCTTTATTATTATAATATTATTGTTATTATTTATTTCCTTATTATTATTATTATTGTGAGTATTTATTATTAAGATATTATTATTATTACTATAGAAAACCTATGAAAAACAGTCAAGTTAAGGGAATGGAAACAAGCATATGGAAAATTATACAGTTATTTATTAAGAAAATAAAATAAATAATACATATTTCACAAATAATAGAAATAATACTAATACTAAATAAAAATAAATAATAATACAAATAATACAAAATAATACAAATAATACATATAAACATGGGAATATTATACAAAAATAAATTAAAGATGCATATGGGTTCATAGAGAACCTGGGCCACCGGAGGTGTCGTCAGGCCGTCTTGTAGAAGGGCCTGGGGCTACATTCCAGTCCTCCGCAATGCTGGAGGCCAGAATCCTACCGACAGATTCTGCCGAGTCCCTAGACCGGACAGGTGTCGTGAGTGGCTGGAGTGGCTGGAGGGACTGGGACTGCTGGCCACCACCCACACCATACTGCCAGTTGCTGGGACTGGGACTCGCTAATCCCGGCAGCTGATAATACTGCGGCTGGCTGTAGGTGGGTGGTGTGAAGGCGGACTGTTGTGAGGTGGAGGCGCTGGCTTGTGGTGCTGTTGAGGGGCCCGGTCCAGCCCCCGATGTAGAGGGCCCCATGTGTCGCTGACGCAAAGTGTCCGCTATTATGTCGTGCAGCACCTGGTACTCCTCGTCAGGGACAGTGCGCAGGATGTCGGACACATAGCGTATAAAGGCCTCCCTACGTGTCTGGGGCTGAGGCCTCTCCTGCAGCAGCCTCTCCAGCAGTGCCTGGTTGGCCTTCATGGTGGATCGGAGGTCCAGCATCCAGCCCTCCTCTTGGCTCTCATAGCCTGCAGTCCTCCTATTGCGGCGGCTTGTTGAGGCCTGCTCCGTCCCTGCCACCTCCATGTCCTCCAAGATGTTGGCATCCCCGGAGTCATGTGACTCCTGTGCCTGGGAGGTCGGGGCGGCAGCAGCAGGTGCAGCAGAGGAGGCGGAACCGGTGGAAGATGGGGAACGGGGCAGGCTGACTAGGGTGTCCGGGACATCAGTGGGCATGGAACCTGAAACAAGTTAAACATTTGTTTAATATAATGGCATAGACAAATACATATTTATATATTTCTGGGAATATAATTTACACCTTTACTTTGTGAATACAGTGATATGATGTTTAATAAACTTTGGTCATGATTTTATAAAATAATATTACTGTATTTAACTATATTTGTTTCATTTCCAAGCTTCTCAAATACATATAATGAGATGTACTTACTTTTGTAGAAGGCGATGTTCTTCAACACCCACTTGTCCCTCGCGGTCAACAGCTTGGTTGCCTGGCCACTGGTCCTCTTGGACAGCTTGACGTACCAGTCTTTTACGTTCTTCCACCAGTTCTGTAGGTGTTTCAGACTGTCCCCCAGCTCCTTGGCCTTCATTTCCCACGCAGCCTTCTTTCTGTGGTAGTCCTTAGTACTGCGGAGCCACAGGTAGGTGTTGGCCTGAAGCCACTCCACCAGCTCCTGCTCCGTTAGGTCGGGGAGACTCCAGCCTTGTTTCGGAGCACCATCAGCCTTCTTCTTCCCCTTCTTGGGCGCCGGCTGCTGCTGCTCCTCCTCCTCCTCCTCCTCATGTGGGGATTGCCCCGGGGAATGAGAGGCATCAGGCTCCTCCTCCTCCTCCTCATCCTCCTCCTCCTCTGGTGGAATGGTGCTCTCAGCTGTGGTGGTGGCAGGAGATGCAACACCTGAAAAGGCACAAAATTAAAGGTATTTAGAGATAGACAATAATCGGGTATACAATATATACATATACATGCGTTTACAAATGGAAATATGGCACACTAGATAAAATATCATTCTATTGTATTGTTTCTATTCATAGTATGCATTGCACGTTATTCCAAATTAACACTGTACACATAATAATTATAGGTAAATATAGAAATATCTGAAAACCCATAACATAAATTGTACTGACCTTCAAAAGATGTTTCCTCCTCCTGAAGTGCAGCAGGACTGGCCTCCACCTCTGCACTCGCATCTTCGGCTGCGGGCTGCACCTCCACAGGGACACCTGGTGGCCTCTTGCCCTTGTTGGGGGCTTTCCTGGTGGGTAACCTCTTGGGAGCCATCTTGGGAGTCTGGGAGTCTGGGAGTTTCGTCTTGGAGTGTGCACTGTGGTGTCTGGAGCGAGTATGATTTCTACCGCCTGCCCGGGCTCCTTATATACCCATGGTGGGGGCGTGGTACACACGCGCAGTACCCGTGATAGCCCGCGAAACGGCCGCCCTGCACACGTGGACCAGCCGTGCTGTACACGTGATCACCCGTGGGTCAGGCGTGATGCAGCCGCGGTTACCCGCCGCTGCCTGTCACCACGTGGAGATTTTCCCGCGCTTACCCGCACTCCAGTCGCGCTTCACCAGCGGTCAGGACGCTGAACAGGCGCCGGCGTCTGTTCAGCGGGCATACCACGGGTAACCACGTGTTAGCCAATTTTTCACATTTTCCACCGCGTGTTACAGTGGTTAAAAATTTTCGGGGAAATTTACTCGCGCTGCAGACGCTAAAGGCAGTGTGACCGGGCCTTAAAGAAGGACTATTAATTCTATAAAAAGTCTTGAAAGATAAAAATTAAAGTAAGAATATTTCTGTCTTACCCTTTTTGGAATGAATAGATAGTTTTCTTATATGTCCTTTTATTTGTATTTAATGTAATTATTCTTGGTTCTTGTCTTACGTTAACAGTATTATATTATTATTATCGTCAGGATTTATATCAAAGTCACATAAAAAGTTAGATATATATTTAATAATTAGTTAAATGTATTTCTTAACCACGTAACATTTAGGTTTGATTATGAGTAAATTAAGTTACAGGATCGCTTCATAGATTCGATTCAGGTCTCACTCAAATAATATGAAAAGCAAAAATAATATTTTGAAGCTAAAATAATTTTCTTCAGCTTAGGAAATCACTAGAAGTAATATTAACACAGCCATGTTAGTCTAAGGCGATATTACTAATATGAGACAATAGCATCACCGTACTAAGCACCGTTAAGCAATGTAAGCTTAATTAAAAGAAAATGAAAGAACTCGTAAGTATTAATATAATACAATAGTATTACTTTCATCATAACCCAATTACTTAAAGAGTTGCTTTAGTCCACAAGTTAGTCAACTAAAATAGTTAAATACATAATAATAGCGTTAACGTTAATTCCCAATCACATATCTCACTAACCAACATAACGTAAGTGTTTACACCGAACACACTTAACACACACTTATATAATCTGACTGACAGTCACAATCCCATTATAATACTTCACCCCGTCTTCCTCCAGCTGCAAGTTCACCTTCCCCAACTCCAAATGAGACTGATTTGAATGCCCACTACTCGGGTCTTATATACTAAACAATGATGGTGTAGGAACGAATCAGGAGGCGAGTGATGGTGCGCGCCCCTATCATAGCTCCTCGAGTTGCATAGCAGGTGCGTCGTCCAATGGGGGCTCCTGGCGTCGATCATACGTCATAGCGTCGGGTCATCGAAGTAGTTTGCAGGGTCCCCTATGACGCACGCAGGTGTGAAGGCTTGTTTGCTGGTATGCGGACGAGCTGGTTTCCCACTGGTTCGCTCGCTAGTCTGCTTCGCCGCTTGGGTAGTTTGACACTCCTTCAACTCTAATTCTAACTCTTAAATTAACATACAGGACTCCGTATGTCAGAATATATATATAGATATATTATTAAAGGTCTCTATGTTAACTGGTTGGGTTGCCACAATTAACAAAGATCCTAAAAAGGTTTATATATATTTCATAGATAGTATATAGACTTCGGGTTGCCCTTTATCAATAACTAGTCTTGAGTTGAGTATAAATAGTCTTCCATCAGACCGGTTTGCCGATCGTACAGAAGCGCTATTTCTACGTACCTGGACTCCCTTCTCCCATGATTTATATAGAGTTCTCAGAGAGGGGGCAACAAGGGGGGGCACTCGGTTTTGTCGAGTTTTGTAAAGTTAGTATTTATTCTTATAAGAGTGGGGTATGGAATTGGGGAGTAAGATTGATCTCAGTACATGGTCTTTTCTCTGCTTGCTTACGTTATTGGGTTATGGTTAGTAGTAGTTCCCGAATTAATTATTTGCGGGTACAATAGGAATTCCCTATGGCAAGCTTTCTAGATGTGGAAAAAAGTCAGGACTGAGGTGTTGTCTGTTTCTGAAAGCGTATTACTTTATTTTTAGGCAGCTGTGGACTGTGATGGCTTAAGACTTGTTGTCTGCGTTTCATATCTTATTCTGTGTATCATGGATTATATGGCATGGTTAAACTTACCCCTTAACTGTCGGCGCCCGGCTATTGTCGAGTGAAATAAATGTGGCCTATGTGGCGGGTCACGGCTATTGTCGAGTGCAATTTTGAGCACGTAATGTGCTCTGAGAGAGAGCGGAGCGGTGGGAGGAGCGTAGGTTACCTCATGAGCGCTCGCCACGGTGGCCGTGGAGCTACTGAGATGTACTCTTTTGTACTCCACCCTCTCTCACTCGTTTCACACATAATAATGTAAGAAAATGACCGTATTTTTGCGATTTTGCCCTTCGATTGCACGATCGATCGTTGCAAGACAACCAGTGATCGTAGAAAGATGGTTCGGGTGTCATTGGAAAGCTCAATTTACGCCCTTTCAAAGATACATACTTGTATTACGCTCTGGGTCTTGTTTATGCATGAAAAAGAGCACGGAAACAGCCACATTTATGGTAAAAGAAACCCGCTGGGCGGTACATAGAAATTACCGCCTAGGCTGCTCGTTGAGTGTTAAACATATAACATATATATACAATTATATTTCTCGCTTTCTGGCAAGAAGGCTAGCTGGGCCACTCCATGGTCCGAGGGGGGCGCGCACCGTGATATTCATTGACATAGGGGGTTATTTTAACTGGTGTTGCTGGTTCTCGGGACTGTATTTAGTTATGTTTGATATATAAAGACTTTACTTATGCACTTTTTGATAGGTTTCTTACAATTCGACGAGATCCTTGGACATGGTTCTTACACCATCAAATACATACGCAATCACACAACAACATTGGCATGTATCCTAACGTTCGTAACCTGAACATTGTGGAATATGACTCTTGTCCAACTACATACATATACAAATCAATTATAAAGAAATAGGCTACTGGGCACAGGAGATGGTATGATAGGTTTCTCGTAATTCAACGAGATCCTTAGACATTGGCATGTATCCTAACTTTTGTAACCTGAACATTGTGGGACATGATTCTTACCCAACTTACCTACATACATAAATAAAATATAAAGAAAATAATAGGTGTCGCCATATCAGACACGCTCTTCCATGGCTGTGGTACGCGACCTTGAAATTCCTGTGTTGGGCGTGGTCGCGCTTCCTTGGGCCTCTCGTTCCCGAGGATCTCGTTGGTGGTGGAGATTTCGTTCCCGGGAATTTTCATTTCTGGGGTATTTTAGTCATCCTCCTTTCGGGACTTCGGTGAGACCTTTTCTATTGCACTTGACATATCGAAGGCCTTCGATATAGTCTGGCACAAATTTTAATTTCTAAACTACCCTCCTTCGGTGTCTATCCCTCCATCTGTACTTTTGTCTCTAATTTCCTTTCCGGCCGTTCCATAGCTGCAGTTGTGGACGACCATCTTTCACTTCATCATCCTATCAACTCCGGTGTTACTCAGGACTCTGTCCCATCTCCCATTCTCTTTCTAATTTTCATAAATGATCTTCTCAACTGTACCTCCAGCCCCATCCATTCATACGCAGAGTCATCTACGTTACAATACTCAATTAGTTTTCCTGAACGCCCCAGCCAGCAATCCCTCAAAACAAACATAATGAAGCCTTGCAACACTTATTTTCTGATCTAACTACTATTTCCAAATGGGGCAGAGATAACCTTGTTGCCTTTAATGCTTCCGAAACCCAATTTCTTCATCTTACTACCCGTTCAGAACTCCCAGACGAGTTCTTACATTTACACTTCAACAATACAAAATTCAATCCTTCATCTTCTCTTAATATTCTTGGTGTCTCTTTTTCTTCTGCTCTCACTTGGAAGAACAATATTACCAATCTTGCTAAGGCAGCCTCCCAGAAGCTGGGTGTGCTCAACTGCCTCAAGGGGTTCTTTACCCCTGCACAGCGTCTTGCTCTGTATAGGGGCACAGTGCGTCCTTGTATTGAGTATTGTTCACATGTGTGGGGTGGATCCTCTCACACTGCACTCCTAGATTAACTCCCGACCACTCAACAAGTCTCTGCAATCTCTCTCTCTTCGCCACAATGTTGCATCTCTCTCGCTATTATAATAATCAATGTTCCTCAGAGCTTTCCCAGTGTATACCACCTCCTCTATGTAGGGTACGTAGTACCCGTCTTGCAACACAATCCCTCTGTGCAACTCTCCAACCCAAGAGTGAAACGTTATTCTCAAGCATTTCTTCTATTCAACTGCTGAGCTCTGGAACTCTGTCCCAGAATCAGTCTTTCCCTCTTCCTATGACATAAATTGCTTCAAACTCCGTGTGTCCAGGCCTATTGGCTTGAACGTTCATTGATTTTAGCCCTGTCACTCTTTCAACTCTGGAGGAGGCACTCGATACAGGCAGGTTTGCCTTTTATCTCCCTCACATAGAAAACAATATATATATATATATATATATATATATATATATATATATATATATATATATATATATATATACCGGTATATACAGTATATACCGTAAATATATATATATATATATATATATATATATATATATATATATATTATATATATAGGCGCAAGCAACACCAAGGTAAACACGATCATCTTTATTCTGGTACCGGTAACGTTTCGACATTAACATATCTCATCATCAGACCTAAATCAATAAGACATAAATTTATTAATACATTATGTTGACATTTAAAGCAAATATATTTTTAATAATAATTTAGAAAAAACATAAAAAGTTAGAAATCGCGAAAAAAGAGATAGAAACAAACACAAACAACAGAAACAGCTAAACCATAATTATGTGAACTACGTGTAGATATTGTAGGCTAAAATATACACAATACCTTAGAAACATAATAGGTTGGAGGAGAATTCGTGGGTGCCCAAGGTGGGCTTAAGATGGTGAGTGAGGAGGGACTGCTATTAACCGGGTGGTGTCACCAGAACAACTGAAAATTACTGAAAAATCTGTTTTGTTAATGGAATGGCCTAAAGGTTCACAATGGTCTCGAATGGCTGAAAAGGATGGTTTAGAAATGGGAAGTCCAGTTCTATAAGATCGACCTAGGTGCTCCGCAACCCTCGTGTTTAAGTGCCGTTTTGATTGGCCTATATAAGTTGCATTACAGCAGCTACATTTATATTGATAAACAATAGAGGATTGCAGAACATCCGGGATACGATCTTTGAATTTGAAATGATGAGACAAAGTATTGGTAGGTTTGAATATTATTCTGAGGGACACTTGGGGATAGAAGCAACGAATCAATTTTGTGACTTTATGGCGTATCGAGTAACTTGATGGTCCTAAAAATGGCATAGTGAAAAATATTACTACCTTTTTAGCAGTCGGTACGGGGCTCGGGACTTGGAAAAGTCCAACAACTTAGATCTTCTAGATTATATAGGAACTGCCAACAACGCTTTCTTAATAATGAAATATCTTCCAAACGTAGACTTATTAAAACCCACTCCGAACGCCTAGAAGCACTCTAAGTTCATTGAAAGGTCATGTTTCTTATTTGGACTACAATCATCTTCGCTGTCTCATCGAAAATACTAATTTAAAAACTTCGGCTCACACTCGATGCATCCACCAACGTAAACTCACTAAATTAGGCTATGCTAATCCTGACAATATACCTCACAACAAAGTAATATTCAACTACTCGTCTACAATATACCTCACAACAAAGTAATATTCAACTACTCGTCTACAATATACCTCACAACAAAGTAATATTCAACTACTCGTCTAGAAAGCTTTCTACCACTGAAAAGGCCCTTCTATCCAAAGGTCTAAATTTTGCAATTAACTCTCCCAAGCCACGTTTTCTTCCACACTGTTTGTCATTTGAACAGTTTTTTAAGACTATATCATCCCACTCCTTGTATCAGGCCAATGGCAACACATTCGATTTCTTTAAACATTCTCTTAAGCATTTAGCAATGTCTAGTTATTTCTCACGTGGTTATTTTAATGACTCATTAAGCGAAGAAGAACGTAAAGCCCTTAAAAGTCTAGCGGAAGACAAGAGTATTGTTGTCATGAAACCTGATAAGGGGAATGGTGTTGTGTTGTTAAATAAGGCAGATTATAACAATACAGTTGCAGAAATATTGAGTGACAGAACAAAATTCGCAGAAATAAAACAGGATATCTACCCTCTCTTAATTAAAAGTGAAGACAAAATCAACAACTTTCTAAGACAACTAAAAAGAAACGAGACAATAGATGAAATGCTATATTCACATTTATTCGTCTCTGGTGCCCGCCCTGGAATTTTATACGGACTTCCCAAAGTTCACAAGATAAATTGCCCTGTCCGCCCTATTTTGTCCGCCATAGGTACAGCCAGTTAGAATCTAGCACAGTATTTAGTACCAATCATCTCTCCTTTAACTTCCAACGAGTACACAGTTAGGGATTCATTTACATTTGCCAAGGAACTTTGTAACTTCACTCATTCCGGTTGTATAATGGCTTCATTTGATGTAACTAGTTTATTCACCAACATTCCCATAAACGAGACAATTGACATATGCACTTCAGAATTATTTGAAAATGAAAAAATTGTCAACGGATTCTCCAAAGATCAGTTCCATAAGTTACTTTCATACGCCGCTAAAGACAGTCTTTTCATTTTCAATGGTTCATTTTACAAACAGGTAGATGGTATTTCTATGGGTAATCCTCTCGGTTGCAGTCTCGCTAATTCATTCTTAGTTTATCACGAACACAATGGCTTGACAACTGTCCTATATAATTCAAACCTTTGCTCTACAGACGTTACATAGATGACACATTCGTTTTATTCCAGTCTCCCGATCACGTTCCAAATTTGTTAGCTTATCTAAATTCACAACATGAAAACATTAAGTTCACTTCCGACACTGAAACAAATGGTAAACTCCCCTTCCTAGATACAAATATTAACAGAACACCCGACTCATTTAATACTTCAATATACAGGAAACCAACCTTCACAGGTTTAACGACAACATTTAATTCATCTATCCCGATACAGTACATTTAATTCATCTATCCCGATACAGTACATTTAATTCATCTATCCCGATACAGTACATTTAATTCATCTATCCCGATACAGTACATTTAATTCATCTATCCCGATACAGTACATTTAATTCATCTATCCCGATACAGTACATTTAATTCATCTATCCCGATACAGTACATTTAATTCATCTATCCCGATACAGTACATTTAATTCATCTATCCCGATACAGTACATTTAATTCATCTATCCCGATACAGTACATTTAATTCATCTATCCCGATACAGTACATTTAATTCATCTATCCCGATACAGTACATTTAATTCATCTATCCCGATACAGTACATTTAATTCATCTATCCCGATACAGTACATTTAATTAATCTATCCCGATACAGTACATTTAATTCATCTATCCCGATACAGTACATTTAATTCATCTATCCCGATACAGTACAAACGACATTTAATCTTAACTTTAGTCACCCGTGCTTACCACATTTGTTCCTCATATTTGTCTTTTCACAATGAACTGGAATATCTCAAACACATTTTACATTCTAATGGTTTCCCAATTTCATTCATTGAAAACTGTTTCGGTAAACAACTAAATAAACTTTTCCAAGTCCCGAGCCCCGTACCGACTGCTAAAAAGGCAGTAATATTTTTCACTATGCCATTTTTAGGACCATCAAGTTACTCGATACGCCATAAAGTCACAAAATCGATTCGTTGCTTCTATCCCCAAGTGTCCCTCAGAATAATATTCAAACCTACCAATACTTTGTCTCGTCATTTCAAATTCAAAGATCGTATCCCGGATGTTCTGCAATCCTCTATTGTTTATCAATATAAATGTAGCTGCTGTAATGCAACTTATATAGGCCAATCAAAACGGCACTTAACACGAGGGTTGCGGAGCACCTAGGTCGATCTTATAGAACTGGACTTCCCATTTCTAAACCATCCTTTTCAGCCATTCGAGACCATTGTGAACCTTTAGGCCATTCCATTAACAACAAAGATTTTTCAGTAATTTTCAGTTGTTCTGGTGACACCACCCGGTTAATAGCAGTCCCTCCTCACTCACCATCTTAAGCCCACCTTGGGCACCCACGAATTCTCCTCCAACCTATTATGTTTCTAAGGTATTGTGTATATTTTAGCCTACAATATCTACACGTAGTTCACATAATTATGGTTTAGCTGTTTCTGTTGTTTGTGTTTGTTTCTATCTCTTTTTTCGCGATTTCTAACTTTTCATGTTTTTTCTAAATTATTATTAAAAATATATTTGCTTTAAATGTCAACATAATGTATTAGTAAATGTATTTCTTATTGATGTAGGTCTGATGATGACATAATGTTAATGTCGAAACGTTACCGGTACCAGAATAAAGGTGTTCGTGTTTACCTTGGTGTTGCTTGCCCTTATAAGACTCCGCTTCCCCCGAGGAGAATCTATTGCCACTACTATATATATATATATATATATATATATATATATATATATATATATATATATATATATTTTTTTTTTTTTTTTTTTTTTTTTTTTGTCATGGTGGAAAATTTTAGTCCCTCGGCAACTGATATCTTCATGTCTAATGGACACATGACATTATTCTGTTAATTCGTGATATTAACTCCTTCACCACGATGATGTCCTTTTACCTTTGATTCTGGCTAAATTTAGACGATTTTATGCAGCCTAAGAATTTGAAGGGCTTTTGTTATGCAGAGGATTTATTGAGAGCGTATTTATATTTTGTAATCGTAGAGGTAGATTATAAGCTGAAGAAAGTAGTCTAGTGTGTTACGACCGGCACTACGAAATAAACAAGGGCACTCAATATTGGACTAGATGATAGGCTATATCTGCAACAACGGTACGCTAATTCCAAACCCTCGAACTATTACGCCGGTGAACAAAACACTTAAACCCTCCAGAGTTAATCTACTGGATAACGGGCTATCAATTAACTGGGTTTTAGTGCACTTCTACAATGGCTTTCCGGTGACGGCAAAGCCTACTCACAACAGGAGTACTTTACTTTAATAAAATACTCTTAAGTAATAATAATGCTTCTATAAACTATAACAAGATTTATTAAAGAAATATATGCTTACATTAACTTTAGTGTGAGTCTGTACTCAACACTAAACTCTTTAATGCTCTTGCTCTATGAAAACACTGGTAGTCTAGTCCTACAGCAAAGAGATAAGGAATCTTCTGAAAACGTCTGATGCTCTAAGATGCTCGTTAATATAGAACAGAAATAATGCAGTGGCAGGACACCAAAGTGTGTATCTTAAATACACCAACAAGTAGGATACATATACTGTATATAACAAGGGAGTGCAACAACTCTGTGACAGCACTAATAATAGCCACTCAAAACAGTACTTCCTTAGCCAAAGTAACAGCCATACTGGGTTGTGCACCAAGCATCAACCTAGGCTAAAATAATACGTGAATTCCTAAAGCATACACAGTTAAAGTTAATAAACACATACTCACTTTATTACTAATAAAGTCTAGCAGCGGAATAAAAGGTACCAGGAGGCTAGGCAGAGAGCAAGCATGCTCGTAGCCTACTGTCTCCCCTTGAACAGATTTCCCTTATGTTACGTTAATTGATTAGGAGGCTCTCTCGGTAAGTCCAGATCTCAAGTATCTGGTCTTGCCCTGGCGCTCTACAAAGGTCAACACAATGAGGTAGCGAGCATACGAGCAAGAGTAGGCAAAAGCCCTTCGCTCGTATACTGCTACACTCGCAAAGGAAAAATATGCACAAGGGTTACAGGCACCTAGCTCCGTCGAAGTCGTATAGGCTTTGACTCGCCATATACATAACTCAGACAATGACTAAAGATACCTTCCACTGTCTAGCATTAAATAGTAACAAAGAACAACTCAATAATTAGAAGCACCCAATGATAATATGACTCATGTGACTATGACTAATAATCCCTAAAGCTAGTGCAAAACATGTATGTGAGAACTGGTGCTGGTAATACGACTGGCCGACTATGGAAGTCGTATGCAGAACCAGAAGGGATAAGTAATTGAATAAAGGTGAGAAGTAATAGAAAAGAAGAAGTTCAGAGAGAGAAACAGTAGTACAGGGGGTTAGATTGGGGGACAGATTGCAAGGGACGTCTAGTACCAAGCACGCTATGCCAAGCTCTGCAGGAGGCATGCGGGAAGGATCCCCGCACCACCCTCCCAGGACAGCGGCCTCCAATCACAGACCACTACGTCATGAAGAGCAAGCGTCCTATGACGTAGCCAGGCCCGCCGGCCAATCAAGGGCGTGGGAAAGCCCGCGCGAGCGAGGGAGGCACACGTACATACACACGCACATATTACCACCTTGCTGCCTCCTTCGCTCTTTCTCCTTCGCTCTTTCTCTTTAACTTCACACTGCATATCTTATACTCTATGACTGATATAAAATACTTCCATGTGTCACAGACAAGAATAAAGACCACTACTGATCTGGCTGTGACTACATGAATACTAGGAAAGAAAGAACATCATTCTACGATTATTAGAGCCCATTCCACTGCCCTGGCGAGCGCTAGCGAGTACGAGCACATTCTGGCAAGCTGGCCAGCGTAACACCCCGCCCAAGATGTGGGACGTTTTAACCTCAGGTAAACGCCACATCAGACCAGACAGAATGCTCATAAACCCTGCCTCACCTAGCTACTCCCCCAAGTTGTGAAAACAAGGCATAATCACAACATACAACACTTCATTATATAAAAAAATCTACACAACACTTCCCCAAAAGAATAGTATCACTTAACAATATTACGCTCAACGCGCAAGCTTCAACAAGCCTAGCCTACTAAGACAGAAACTCAGCATGTCTTAGATTCTTGCTGTAACATACTGCACTTATATACTATCAAAGAGAAAGAGTTTTTATGTGAGGTTTTTGTATTATTTTTGATAGTTTTTTTTGGGCGGCTTTGCACTACAGGGGCAAGCCTAATGTTTCTCCACTCTCAAACAAACACTGACTGAACGGCGAAGGTGCTCCTTAAGACATACCCTCCTGTGACAAAAAATCAGCCAAAACATTATCAGTGCCATTAACATGCCACACATCCAACTTGTGTTCCGGCAGCAAAACAACACCTGGCACTGATAAACTGCCCAGTTCATCACAAGACTGGCACTTCTCTTCGCTCTCTCCGGCAACGGGACCTGCCAATAACCTTTCACTAGTTCTACCTTCGTGATAAATGAGGCAGCCCCGATGCGGTCTATGGGATCCTCAACTCTGGATAAGGTATAGGCGTCTGTCAGGGATAATGCACACACCCTCTTGCAATCAACACACACATGGGTCTTGCCACTTAACTCAGGTTGCAAGGTTACTGGCAACGACCACTCACGATATCCCTTATCCCTCAGACCCTTCGTCAACATGTAGTCCAGCTCTGCTTTCACAACAGGCTGTCGAGCAGGATTTATACGGTAGAGAGCCAATTTGAGCCTTGCACTGTCTCCAGCCTCCATGTCGAATTCTACCCCGTACATCAGGCCTGGAGAATGAACAAACATGCGGATGTACTGCCACAGCCTAGTAAACAACTTCTCTTGACTCTTAGGAACAAGAGGTTGCAACTTATCTCGACGAACAACATGCTCATTGCCCTCCCACAACCCAGCCGAGACCACAGTTTCTACAGTATAGCCTCCCTCCTTCTCCACCTTTGTCCCTAGAACAGCCAGGTCATGAGAGGGACAATCTGTACCACCTGTGCAGTCACTCCCACAGTTCATAATTGCTAATGCTCCCCCACCGATACCGTACATGCGCACCCCCGCATTCCTTGCGACTACATCTGCCTGCGCAGCATCACCGCCTTGAGCGACATGGCCAGATACAGTCGGTCTATGGTAGGGCTGTTGCATATTACTAGAGCAGCATTGGGAGGTTATGCGACGACCGGGCGCATCCACTCCACAGCCAACCTCACCAATCTGCTCAATGTCCTGATTCTGACCACCACCCTTAGCAGCCCTGGGTCGACCCTGACCTGACAACCATGCCAAAGCCTCGTCGCCCACCATGAACCACTGAAACAACGAGGCCAACGGTCTACTCACACTCAAGTGACCTGTCAGCGGAACATCGTGCACCGCATGAGTTGCGAGACCTGGGTGCTCGGCACATACAGTGGGGTATTAACCGAGCGGGTGCTGGAACGCTGCACACTGCTGCTCAGGCAGGTGCTCAAGCGCTTCCACAGCCACCCGACTCGTGTCCCCCGCCCACTGCTCCGCCGAGACATGACAATCCCAACTTTCCTCCACCTGTGCCCCACTGCCCCCCTCTCCTTCTCCACCTTGGCCGCTGCAGACCAACACAGGGACAGTAGGCTGCTCAGGTGGTTGCCTCACAAACTCCTTTAACAGGTTCACATGACATGCTTCCCCGTCCCCATCGAGTTCAATAGCCCCGTTCCCACAACTCTCAATACTAGGATCTTCTCGTTGCACCTGGGAACTACTCTGTCGCGGAGTGCCATCACACCCTACCATGTCACTAGGGGGGACAGGTTCTGGGGCCACTCCACAGCTCACCTTTGGGGCAAGTACCGAGTCACCAAGGAGTGTCGCTGGATCCAAACTCTCAACCCGACCAGCCTTGACTTTCTCCTTCCGACCCTTCCTCCGCTGGTCTGAAACTTGGGTCCTAGGCTGTGACACCTGAGCGGACTGAGATCTCTCGAGCCCCTCTTGCCCCTCCCTACTCGTGTCGGCCGCCCTCTCGGGAACGACTAAGGGTGGAACCTCGGAAGTGAGCACCACAAAGTCGTTACCGAGAAGGAGGTCGACCCACTCAACTGGCAACTTCTCCACAACACCCACATCCAACTCTCGTGTCACACCGTCCACCTCAAGCTCTACTCTGACCAGCGGGTAAGACCGCGTAGCATTGATGCCTTGAACCACCACAACCCGAGCCGCGTTAATAGGCTTGCCAGTGACATTCTTAATAAGTGTCTGGGAAGCGCCCGTATCACGCAACTACTCAAGCCTATGCTCCACACCAGCCCACCTCACAGTGCCGTGCCCCCTATGACCACAAAAAACATCTCGGACGGGTGACGAGCCCTCCTGCTGCTTCTGCACCGGCGGTGACTTCGCAACCGACTGTTTACCCCGGGCAAATGCGGAAAACCTCAAAGACACGCCAATGTTGCTCACTAGTGACACCACTGCTGTAGGTGGTGTGCTCGGACATGAGCGCGCAATATGCCCCTTCTCATGACACTTGAAACATTCCACTTCACTCATGGACTTCCTCTGAGGTGAGGAAGGGCCCTGGCCTTTCATGAACGGGAAGGGTTTCGACTTGGGATCATAATTGGCAACAGTACTCTTAAATGGATAATTATTTGTGTCATTAATTCGGGGGGGTGGAGTGGTACGCCCCTTGTTACCTGCCTCAGCTCTCTGTGCAGACCCGCACCCACGAATCAATGACAACCTGAGGTCAGCCATCTTAGCCGCCTCCTGCAGAGTTTTTGGTTGCTTTTCTTTCAGGTTAAGAGTCAAGTCACTGCCAGTTCATTTAAAAAATTGCTCTAACAACACTAATTGCTTCACTGCCTCAAAAGTAGTTGCCTTCTTCGATCTTAACCAATTCTCAAATGCATCTGACAGCTCACTGGCGTGTACCTGGAAAGTATCCTCCTTTCTCTTAGGAACAGCCCTAAATTTCAGCCTATAGGTCTCTGGCTGCAACTCATATGCCCTCAGGACAGCCTCTTTCAACGCCTCATTATTCACACAGGAATCTAGGGGCAAAGCATTATACGCCTTGAGTGCTTTCCCCGTCAAACGTGACGAAACAAGGGCTGCCCACTTCTCCTCGGGCCATTAGTGCTCCTGGCACTTTTCTCGAACCGGAGAAAACATTCGGTAACTCCTAACTCATCAAACACTGGAACCAACTTTAGTAGATGCGACAGGGACTGGTCATGGGGTCGACCCCCTGGGCGACCCGGTTCCTTGTCACCTCTACACGCGTTTTCTCTAGATCAACATCGGCACAATACCTTGCAAACTCAGCCTGACACCTATACTTGAGTTTAGCCTCATGCTTTTTCTGCTAGAGTGACAGCTCAGCCTCATGCCTCCGCTGCTCGAGCTCAGTCTCATGCTTCCGCTGCTCGAGCTCAGCCTGTCGCTCTTGATGCTTAAGTTTGGCGAGCTCGAGCTGAAACAACATCTCGGAAGACAAACCCTGAGGAGGGGGTGCTACTATTGGGGACCCACCCCGTGAATCACCTAGAGGCATACCCAACCGCCAGCGGGCATCGGCCTGCGGGAACGTACCCGGCTCCGAGGGGGCACCATGATAGGAGTCGAGTGGAATGGGGGCTGGGCAGAAGGTGCCCCACCCGAAGCCCCATGCACGCCACCGAGCACCCAGGCAACCAGCTCACCTCTCGACAAACCGCTAGTACCGGACAACCCTAAGACCGTGGCTACACACTGCAGTCCGTACCGGTCTAGCCCCGACACCCGATCCGCTGACACAGGCTCCTCCAAAAAAATCCAAGCATCCTCCTCATTGTTCATCACCCGAACGCCGTTAGACAACTCCACCTTCTCCACCTCCTCGCCTGTCTCTCGCACTGTGCCCTCACTATGTTCCGACCCGTCCAGTGACATGATGGAGTCAACAACAAAATTCTCAAGTCAAGACAAAAGTAGCCAAACTCTCGCGTAGCTTTATTCACACAAAATATTCGAAGATGTTCTTGAGTGCATTACTAGGTCACCAATAAACTCCAACAAGTTCTATATATCCTCAAAACAATGTCTACTGTCAACACTGCGAGAAATAAATTCAACCCCAAATGGCAATAAGATTTCTCAAAAAAAAAAAATGCAATATTCAGTTCACTATATTCTGGTCTAAGGTCGCCATTTGTTACGACCGGCACTACGAAATAAACAAGGGCGCTCAATATTGGACTAGATGATAGGCTATATCTGCAACAACTGTACGCTAATTCCAAACCCTCGAACTATTACGCCGGTGAACAAAACACTTAAACCCTCCAGAGTTAATCTACTGGATAACGGGGTATCAATTAAGTGGGTTTTAGTGAACTTCTACAAAGGCTTTCCGGTGACGGCAAAGCCTACTCACAACAGGAGTACTTTACGTTAATAAAATGCTCTTAAGTAATAACAATGCTTGAATAAACTATAACAAGATTTATTAAAGAAATACATGTTTACGTTAACTTTAGTGTGAGTCTGTACTCAACACTATAACTCTTCAATGCTCTATGAAAACACTGGTAGTCTAGTCCTACAGCAAAGAGATAAGGAATCTTCTGGAAACGTCTGATGCTCTAAGATGCTCGTTAATATAGAACAGAAATAATGCAGGGGCAGGACACCAAAGTGTGTATCTTAAATACACCAATAAGTAGGATACATATATATAACAAGGGTGTGCAACAACTCTGTGACAGCACTAATAATACCCACTCAAAACAGTACTTCCTTAGCCAAAGTAACAGCCATACTGGGCTGTGCACCAAGCATCAACCTAGGCTAAAATAATACGTGAATTCCTAAAGCATACACAGTTAAAGTTAATAAACACAATGATGTCTTTATTACTAATAAGGTCTAGCAGCGGCATAAAAGGTACCAGGAGGCTAGGCAGAGCGCAAGCATGCTCGTAGCCTACTGTCTCCCCTTGAACAGATTTCCCTTATGTTACGTTAATTGACTAGGAGGCTCTCTCGGTAAGTCCAGATCTCAAGTATCTGGTCTTGCCCTGGCGCTCCACAAAGGTCAACACAATGAGGTAGCGAGCATACGAGCAAGAGTAGGCAAAAGCCCTTCGCTCGTATACTGCTACACTCGCAAAGGAAAAATATGCACAAGGGTTACAGGCACCTAGCTCCGTCGAAGTCGTATAGGCTTTGACTCGCCATATACATAACTCAGACAATGACTAAAGATACCTTCCACTGTCTAGCATTAAATAGTAACAAAGAACAACTCAATAATTAGAAGCACCCAATTATAATATGACTCATGTGACTATGACTAATAATCCCTAAAGCTAGTGCAAAACATGTATATGAGAACTGGTGCTGGTAATACGACTGGCCGACTATGGAAGTCGTATGCAGAACCAGAAGGGATAAGTAATTGAATAAAGGTGAGAAGTAATGGAAAAGAAGAAGTTCAGAGAGAGAAACAGTAGTACAGGGGGTTAGATTGGGGGACAGATTGCAAGGGACGTCTAGTACCAAGCACGCTATGCCAAGCTCTGCAGGAGGCACGCGGGAAGGATCCCTGCACCACCCTCCCAGGACAGCGGCCTCCAATCACAGACCACTACGTCATGAAGAGCAAGCATCCTATGACGTAGCCAGGCCCGCCGGCCAATCAAGGGCGTGGGAAAGCCCGCGTGAGCGAGGGAGGCACACGTACATACACACGCACAAATTACCACCTCGCTGCCTCCTTCGCTCTTTCTCTTTAACTTCACACTGCATATCTTATACTCTATGACTGATATAAAATACTTCCATGTGTCACAGACAAGAATAAAGACCACCACTGATCTGGCTGTGACTATATGAATACTAGGAAAGAAAGAACATCGTTCTACGATTATTATAGCTCATTCCACTGCCCTGGCGAGCGCTAGCGAGTACGAGCACATTCTGGCAAGCTGGCCAGCGTAACAAGTGGTAACCAGAATATGATGAAAACTATGTCAGCGTACACAATGTTCATAATTAACAGGTTATTTAGCTATAATATCTTCTTAACCCTTTCAGTATACGAGGAAACATAAATTCGGCTTATTCGGTTTATGATTTTACGATTATATTCAGAATAAGAAGTACCTCTAGGAATCGAATGGGTCAAAACTGACTTATTTTAGCCTCTGACTGTCGCAGATCCTTCCTAAGCTGAGTACAACAGTCTAATGGTAGCCAGAGTAAACTGTTTTTGTAAAGCCTCAATGGGTTAATAGCCGAATAATACTAATAAAAACATAAGAATACAAAAGAAAATGGGAGTCTGCAGAAAGCCGCTTGGCCAACACAAGGCAGATCCATCTGACACCCAACTCTAATTACATGGCCCAATTGAGGTAGAATAAAACTAATAAGGGATCTAAGCCGTGTACAAGGTAACAAGGTATAAAAGATTGAGGCGCATGGAATAGGTGGGACGTTGTTGGGATGGATTAGGTCATGGCTAATTGGTAGGCAGCAGAGAGTCAGCATAAATGGTACCAAGTCAGAGTGGGGAGCAGTTAAAAGTGGTGTCCCTCAGGGATTAGGTCATTTGTTTTTTGTTATATACATAAATTACCTTGATTTGGGTATAACTAGTAAGATAAGTAAATTTGCAGACGATACCAAAATAAGGAGAAAACTTGATTCAGATAAAGAAATAGAGTGCCTCCAAAGGGATCTAGATACCTTACACGAATGGTCAGTAAATTGGCAGATGAAGTTTAACATTGACAAATGCAAGGTATTAACGATAGGGAAGATGCATACAAATGTTAATTATAAACTAGCTAACATGGAATTAGAAAACTCAGACTGTGAGAAAGATCTAGGAGTGTTTGTTAGCAATGATTTGAAGCGTAGAAAACGGTGTATAAGCGTTCGTAACAAGGCAAACAGGATTCTCGGGTTCATCTCTATGAGTGTGAGTAACAGAACTACTGATGTCATCTTAAAACTTGACTTGTCATTAGTGAGACCCCATATGGATTATGCTGTTCAATGTCGGTGTCCTTATTACAGAATGGACATAGACGTAGAACGTACAACGTAGAATGACAAAAATTATCCACAATATTAGAATTTTTACGTATGAAGAAAGGTTGAAGAAATTAGGCTTACATTCGTTAGAGAGACGCAGAGTTAGAGGGGATATGATAAAGGTGTTCAAGTGGGTTAGTGGGATTAATAAAGGAGAGCTGCAAAATGTACTAAAGCTCAGTGACAGCGAAAGAACTCGAACAAATGGTTTAAAATTAGATACATTTCATTTCAGAAAAGATATAGGTAAATATTGGTTTGGTAACAGAGTTGTAGATAGTTGGAATAGGCTACCAAGTTCTATAGTGAGATCAAGAACGTTAGGGAGCTTCAAGATAAAATTAGATAGGCACAGATGGGTTGGGTGTGAGGGGGATCTGTCAGGTGTGGGCCAATCGGCGCTCTGCAGACCCCGTTTTCTGACCTCTGACCGTTTCGGTGAGGTCAGTCCTAATGGTGTTAGTGAGCTGGGCTTATAATTAGGGTTTAGTGTAAGAGAGATCTGCCTTGTTTGGTGCCTTGTTTGGGCCAATCGGCTTTCTGCAGACTCCCATTTTCTTATGTTCTTATGTTCAAGATGTCTATAATAAGGTCTACAAAATGGAGCCTAAAAGAGTAGTGAGTAGTCCATCATTCCCCCGCTATATGGCACCACCAGTAGGGGGTTGTCAACATTGAAGCAGACGATATCAAACAGAAGTTAATAAGATCAAATTACTCAATATTTGGACCACTTCATCGATACCCTAGGCTGATAATAAGGTATAGTATGAACTGTCTTTGTGGTGTAATGGTTTAGATGTTTATGTTCTTGGTGTGGTGTCCCGAGTTCGAATCCCGGGAGGGCCATATGCTTTCAATAGTGTGACGCACCCAGTGCGTAGCAACGCAACCTGATTGTACTCCTTGGTACTCCACTGTATCGCCACAGTGCGGTACCGTGTACCGTGCTGGCTGCTTATATTGAGTGTGACAACGTATAACTATGTTCTTTGTATCTCTGCAAAGGTCTCGTCATGTGCTAACCAGTGGTGGGTTTTGTTTTAAGCCATGTCGAGACCTTCCATTTAATATGTAGTATCAATAGAGAAGTTGATAGATAAGACAATAGGAATTCAGAGAGAGAGAGTGAGTTAGACTTCAGAGCGAGAGGGTAGCAATGGTTGCCAGACGTATGGACCGGTTGGCAGCCCTGCGCTTATAGCTAGGTGCGACAGGGTTGGTAGTACATTGCCGCCTGCATATGCTGCCTGGGCTGCCCATGTTGTCGTACTGCACATTGCATGGAGGCTCGCTGTGTGTTCCATGATCAGGTTGCCTAGAACCTTTGAGATTCTAACATCCCTTGCCCTCTCTCCCAATTTCTCACGGTTGCACTCTTTCTCTCTGACGACATTACTCTCATTTCATTCTTCTCTCTATTTAAATGCATACCCTTCCCTTGAGGTCCTAAAGGAGTTTCAGCACTCACCTCTCGTATTACTCTTAGGACAAGCATATATTTACATGTATTAGATTTAAGGGGTTAATGTGAACAGCGATCTTCTTGATGAGGATAGTTGGTGAACGTTCTACATGTTCACGAGTTATATGCCCAGCTCATCATCCAATTTGTGACTAGACTAGTGCCATGTGTAAGAGCCCGACCATGCCCAGGAGTTGTCTGTAGAGGGGCGAGGACTTAGCCTTGATTTGCCTACCGAGCCAGGAGCGAGTGCAGTACCAGAGACTACAGCTCGCTCGTAGTGCCGGTATAGTAGAGTAACGTAATTTATCTGTCCTTGTGTTCTCTACAGTCTTTTCCTGGGTTCTCGCTTTCGGTGCTGGGACTCGTTGTTCCTGTGACTTGGCCTGCTAGCTAGAACACATGGGGATGATGAGTGGGTGATATCTTTATTTTACTATGCATTGCAGCTCTCTTTAAGTTTATGTATATAACACTTTACAATACACATTACTCACACACAAGACAACACTATTAATACTTTCATGTATCAATTAACTGCACTGTCGTTTTGCTGCTGTGTCCGGAGTTCCGTTGCGTAGGGCGCATACGGACTCAGAGGGGAGACAGAGTGAGAGAAGCGAAGTAGCCTATGCGGTAGTAGGCTACCGGCGCAGTACTGTTGCCTGCAACCTTTTAGTTATTCCAAGTATAGATTAATTCTTATAATAAGTGACTACTATTTATGTTCCTTCCATGTGTATTATTAGGTATCTACTGGATCATGAACATCTTGTATGCTACATGCTAGTGCATGTTAGTAGGGGACAGTTATTCTAGTGCACGCGCTTTCAAATAGGCGTGTACATTTGTCATTTAGCATTTCACTGTCATACCTTTAGCCTGCTTCTATTCTACATTATTAGAGGCTTAATATTAACGTAGTTTCTTGAGTATTGCATTTCTTTAGTCATAACGTAACCTATAAATGTCTGAGGGAGTTTAGCCTCATAGCCTACCCCTGTTGTACACTTTCGCCGAGTTAAGGTACCTCGTTACCATAGACGATAACTCTGTAGGGCGTTGGTGCTTTTGTTGTCTGGAGCATATAGTATTTGGGACTGGAATCGAGCGTGTCGTTGTCTCATAAGCCATTTCTGTCCTACGATCAAGAATCCCGAATATGTATTGCCGATCCAGCCGTAACAAAATGGCGACCTTGCCCAAGATTCAGTAGTATCCTATCACATGTTTTTTGGAGAACTATTCTATGCTACCTAGTAGAGCTGGCTAGAATTTTCTTGCATATTGGAGGAATTTTTATTGTGTCATTATTGTATTGGTGGACTTGCAGATTGTTTCGTTGGGGGTGTCTAGAGTAGAGTCATTCAAGCATCTTTAACATTTTGTGAGTCGAGACTGCAATTAGTAATAAGCACTTCTTTTTTT
This sequence comes from Lithodes maja, assembly GCA_037953745.1. Lineage (NCBI taxonomy): Eukaryota > Metazoa > Arthropoda > Malacostraca > Decapoda > Lithodidae > Lithodes > Lithodes maja. The sequence goes on from JBAKBP010004776.1 coordinate 93,115, forward strand.
TTATGAACAGCAATTGTATAACCAGCACTATGTCTAATGACTCATCATTTACGGGGGAGGATAACACGGTACAGCCTAGTAACCAGCAAGTACAACAGATGTTTAGGGAGGGGAGTGTTATAAGTGGAGAGAGGGATGCCCGGGCATTTTTGCAGACACCTTTGACCGAACAGCGCCTGCAGGCTATTGATTGTTACGGTCTTCGCTGTTTAGCCACGGTTTTGGGGCGGGACTGTCCTGACAGTTGGCCCAAGAAGAATTTGGTGGCATGTTTGTTGGGTGATGGCGATGGGGCGGTGGGTGGAGTGGGGTCTTGGGGGGTTCCCTCCAAGCCTCCATTCCACTCTACCCCTGAGCTGGGCCCTCAGCCAGCGAGTCTTAGCACGATGCAGCAGGAGGGTTCTCAAGGGCAAGCTGGCTTACCCGTAAACACGTCTCGGTGTGGATCCCCCATTTTGTGCTCTCCCCCCCCAGGCCTGTCTCCTGAGATGTTATTTCAGCTAGAACTAGCTAAGTTTAAGCTGCAGGAGACTCAGATACAGATACAACAGGCTAGTATAGAATGCATAGAGGTTGCTAGAATCCAAGCCAATCAGGATGCAACCAGGTACCAGGCTGAAATGGATGTCGAGAAGTCTAGAGTAGAGACCACGGGGCGTCATCTCGGTGGTGGGCACCGGGTTACAGACTCACTTTCGCATTTAATTAAGTTAGTACCCGCATTTGATGAGACAGCAGTGACTGAGTTTTTTGCTCGTTTCGAAAAGAAGTGTCGTGAGTATGACTGGCCGGAGGTTAAATGGGCAGCATTAGTTTCATCACGTCTAGTGGGTAAGGGTTTGAAAGCCTACGATGCACTGTCACTGGACGAGAGTGTAGTGTATGGACTGGTGAAGGAGGCTGTGCTCCGGGCCTACGAACTGCAACCCGAAACTTATAGATTGAAGTTCCGTGGCGTGAATAAGAAGAGCGACGTCAGTTTTATGGAGCACGCACGGGACTTAACAGATGCAGGTAATAACTGGTTTCGGTCCGAGCACGCAGAGTCGGCTGAGGAAATTAAGCAACTTTTCTATCTGGAACAGTTTTACAAATGTACTGGAACCGATCTAACGCTGAACATTAAGGAAAAATGTCCCAAGACAGTAGAGGAGGCTGCCAAGATGGCAGACCTCAGATTATCATTGATTCGTGGTTGCGGTGCCGCTCAGAGGGCTGAGTCAGGGCAGAAGGGGCGCTATACCCCACCCACCAGAGTTTTCGATAATAACAAATCCTATGACACACATAACCACACTAAATGCATTGCACCTAATAACACCTACAAACACAAGCCTCTCCCGTTTACTAAAGGTCAGGCCCCTTCTTCGCCCGCACAAGGGAAGAAGCCCATTGGGGATGTGAAATGTTACAAATGTCAGAAGCTAGGCCATTATTCACGTGAGTGCCCTAGTAACACTCCCGCTAAGCCGGTGTCATTGGTTCACAGTATCGGTGTGTCTCTGAAGGCTGCAGCAACTGCCCGGGGTAGGTTGTCAGCAGCTGAGGCACACGCGGTAAAGAAGCGTACGGAAGGCTCGACACCTGTCCGGGACACTTTCTGTGACCATCGGGGACACGGGTTTGTGAGCTGGGGGAGTGAACTACGGAGGGTTGACTTGCTGAGGGATACGGGGGCTTCGCAAACTTTGTTGAGGAACTTCACAGGGAAACCGATAAATGCGGCCAGAGTTGTTGTGGTGCAGGGTATAAATGCTACGAGGTCATACCCACTTGTGAGGTTGGAGTTGAGAGTGGGAGAGGTGTGCAGGGAGCTGGATGTAGGGATCGTTGAGTGTTTGCCAGTTGAGGGCGTCGACCTTCTTCTCGGCAACGACTTTGCGGTGCCCACTTCCGGGACTCCATCCTTAGTCGTTGCCGAGAGGGCGGCCGACGTGGATGGTGAGAATCGGGAAGGGGTTGGGAGGTGCCAACAGGATGAGATGGCCTGTGTGGTAACCCGATCTCGCTCTGCGGCTCCTGCACAGCCTAGCACTCAACCTCGGGGACAGTGGAGGAAGGATCAGGAGAAGGTTGCTAAGGGCAGGAAAAGGGACATTGATTCTGCTGCACTTCTCGGTGATTCGGTACTTGGACCTATAATAAACACGGGAGTTGACTCTGGCCCAGATATGGTGTGTAACAAGGCAGAGTTGGGTAAGACTTCGCGTGAGGCAAGAGCTGTAGCGAGAGCCACTAAGGCAGTAGAGCCTACTAGCCGGGGTAATGTCTTATTACAAAACCATCTTGATGCATTGACGCCCAGGGACATTAGTGAGCAGCAGCTGCAAGACGCTAGCCTAGCTCGTTATAGCAATGGTGCCATAGAGTTGGAGGAAGATGGGGATGCGAAGCCGGGAGATTTCTTTAGGCTCAACAGGATATTGTACCGCAGATTTCTAGACCCCAAATCGAAGTGGGAGGGCGGTGCGAGGGTAGTAGACCAGGTGGTTGTTCCAAATAAGTATAGAGAGTCCTTATTGTGTCTGGCGCATGATGTGCCGGTGGCGGGTCATTTGGGGGTAACAAAAACATTGGCGGCATTGGGCAGGTTTTTCTGGTGGCCTGGGGTCAAGGCTGATGTCTGTGCATGGGTGGCTGGGTGTGCGACCTGCCAGACAACGGGGAAGCCTAACCAGACAATCCCGAAGGCACCTTTGTTTCCCATACCTGTCACCGGGCCTCCGTTCAGCAAAGTTGTAGTAGATTTGGTTGGCCCTTTCCCACCTACTAGTAGTGGCAATAAATTCCTGTTGACAATCATGGATGTGGCTACGAGATACCCGGACGCATACCCCATGAGAAACGGCTCGGCAAAGGCAGTTGTTAAAAACTTATTATTGTTCTGTTCCCGTTATGGATTTCCACGTGAGGTGCAGTCAGACCAGGGGAGCAATTTTACATCCAAATTGTTCAAGCAAACCCTTCAGTTGCACGGTATATGTTCTGTAGTGTCGTCAGCCTACCATCCCGAGAGTCAGGGAGTCTTGGAGCGGTGGCACTCGACCCTGAAGAGTATGCTACGCTGTTACTGTGCAGAACATGACACTGATTGGGATTTGGGTCTGCCGTATGTTCTGTTCGCTGCACGTGAAGTCCCAGGAGAGAGCCTGGGGTTCAGTCCAAATCAACTAGTCTTTGGCCATAATGTGAGAGGACCTTTAAGTATGGTGAAAGAGATCTGGGAGGGCGAAGAGAAGCCGGGGTCTGTACTTAAATATATCCTTGAGAGCCGGGAGAGACTTATAGGTTGCATGGCAGCGGCAGGTAATAACTTGGTTAATGCACAGGCGGTCATGAAGCACCAGTATGACGCCAAGGTGAAGCTTCGGGAGTTTTCGGTGGGTCAGGAGGTAATGTTGCTTTTACCTTTGCCTGGACACCCCCTTTCTGCCAAGTTTATTGGGCCGTATGTGGTGGCTAAGAAACTGTCCGACCTTGATTATCTCGTTGCAACACCTGACCGTAGAAAAAAACATCAGTTATGTCATGTTAACCTCATGAAAGAGTATGTGAGACGCCCCTCAGAGCCTCTCACTGTCCCTGTGCTGGCCTGCAGCGGCCAGGGTGGAGAAGGAGGTGGGGACAGTCATGCTGCTGAGGAGGATAGCTGGGACTGTGTCATTTCCGCGGAACAGTGGGCGGGGAATACTGAACAAGAGGCTAGGCAAGCTGTAAGTCACCTGCCTGAGCACCAGGGTGCTGCTGTCCTAGGCCTGTTCAGGTCATACCCCTCTGTTTTCGCCGAACACCCAGGTCTCACTACTCAGGTAACGCACGACGTGGACGTCGGTGATAATGTGCCCTTCAAGTCAGTGCCCTACCGTGTGCCCCCGGTAAAGTTGCCAGCTTTACGGGAGGAGTTAAAGTACATGGTTGAGAGAGGGATGATCACTGAAGGTTATGTGAAGTGGACATCACCCGTCACGTTGCAGCCAAAACCTGACGGCAAGGTGCGGTTCTGCATAGATTTTCGTAGGCTAAATGGCTTGACCACTACCAACCCTTACCCTTTGCCTCGAGTTGACGACAGCGTGGACAAGATAGGGAATGCAAAGTACCTTACTAAAATTGATCTTGTAAAAGGCTACTGGCAAGTACCCCTGTCGGACCGAGCTAAGCAAGTTTGTGGTTTTGTGGTAGATGGCAAGACCTACCAATGTAACGTAATGCCTTATGGGCTTAAGAACGCACCTGCCACGTTTCAGAACCTGATGAACGATATTTGTGACGAAATCCCTAACTGCACGGTCTACCTTGATGACGTGATAGTGTATGATGACAATTTTGAAAATCACCTAAGGCACTTAGAGACCCTGTTTGGGAAGTTGCACGATGCTGGGCTGGTGGTGAACCTGAGGAAGTGCGAGTTTGTAAAGGCTACTGTGCAGTATCTTGGCTTCGTGGTCGGGTTAGGCCGGGTGTGCCCCCCCCTGAGCAAGATACAGGCTATCAATATGTTTCCCAGGCCCACCACTAAGCGCCAGGTCATGCGGTTCCTAGGTATGATAGGCTATTATAGGCGCTTCATCTGGGGATACTCTACTGTCTTAGCACCGTTAACTGATCTACTGTCGAAGTCAGTGAAGTTCTGTTGGGCTGCGGAGTGTCAGAGGGCTTTCGACCTAGTCAAGCACCTGCTGTGTACACATCCGATTTTGAGAGCCCCAGACTTCTCCAGGAGTTTTCAGCTGGCGACTGATGCCAGCGGTGTGGGTGCCGGGGCAGTGTTACTGCAGACTGATTCCGAGGGCTTGGAACACCCAGTGAGCTTCTTTTCTCGCAAGTTTAATTCGGCACAAAGGAATTACTCGACTATAGAGAAGGAGCTTCTTGCTATCGTTTTGTCGCTCAAACATTTCGAAGTTTATGTTCCAGCCTACGGCCCGGTAGTGACGATTTATACGGACCATCATCCCTTGAAATTCCTAAATCAGTTTCACAATCGGAATATGCGGTTGACCAGGTGGTCCCTAATGCTCCAAGAGTATAATCTCAACATTCAGCATATTGCCGGGAGTGAGAACGTGATAGCGGATTGTCTATCAAGGGTTGATGATCCAGGATAGTCGTGCACGGTGTGTGGGTTGAGCAGGAGTAAAATTAGGCTATCATAACGCCGTCCAAAAAGATTATAAAACAATAAAATTAACGAGAAATTTTTTTTTAGTTTTGTAAGTCTTTATTGTTGTAGCATGATGCATGCGATATTGTGTTTTATGTATAATTCACACTTCAGTTGTTGTGCACCTTTTGAAATTAGTGGCAGCTAAGGGTAGCAGGTCGGTTGGTTGCCTGTCAGATTTTGATAATGCTTCTAAGGTCGATTATCTAAAATCTTGGGGGGGCTGTGACGCACCCAGTGCGTAGCAACGCAACCTGATTGTACTCCTTGGTACTCCACTGTATCGCCACGGTGCGGTACCGTGTACCGTGCTGGCTGCTTATATTGAGTGTGACAACGTATAACTATGTTCTTTGTATCTCTGCAAAGGTCTCGTCATGTGCTAACCAGTGGTGGGTTTTGTTTTAAGCCATGTCGAGACCTTCCATTTAATACATAGTATCAATAGAGAAGTTGATAGATAAGACAATAGGAATTCAGAGAGAGAGAGTGAGTTAGACTTCAGAGCGAGAGGGTAGCAATGGTTGCCAGACGTATGGACCGGTTGGCAGCCCTGCGCTTATAGCTAGGTGCGACAGGGTTGGTAGTACATTGCCGCCTGCATATGCTGCCTGGGCTGCCCATGTTGTCGTACTGCACATTGCATGGAGGCTCGCTGTGTGTTCCATGATCAGGTTGCCTAGAACCTTTGAGATTCTAACATCCCTTGCCCTCTCTCTCAATTTCTCACGGTTGCACTCTTTCTCTCTGACGACATTACTCTCATTTCATTCTTCTCTCTATTTAAATGCATACCCTTCCCTTGAGGTCCTAAAGGAGTTTCAGCACTCACCTCTCGTATTACTCTTAGGACAAGCATATATTTACATGTATTAGATTTAAGGGGTTAATGTGAACAGCGATCTTCTTGATGAGGATAGTTGGTGAACGTTCTACATGTTCACGAGTTATATGCCCAGCTCATCATCCAATTTGTGACTAGACTAGTGCCATGTGTAAGAGCCCGACCATGCCCAGGAGTTGTCTGTAGAGGGGCGAGGACTTAGCCTTGATTTGCCTACCGAGCCAGGAGCGAGTGCAGTACCAGAGACTACAGCTCGCTCGTAGTGCCGGTATAGTAGAGTAACGTAATTTATCTGTCCTTGTGTTCTCTACAGTCTTTTCCTGGGTTCTCGCTTTCGGTGCTGGGACTCGTTGTTCCTGTGACTTGGCCTGCTAGCTAGAACACATGGGGATGATGAGTGGGTGATATCTTTATTTTACTATGCATTGCAGCTCTCTTTAAGTTTATGTATATAACACTTTACAATACACATTACTCACACACAAGACAACACTATTAATACTTTCATGTATCAATTAACTGCACTGTCGTTTTGCTGCTGTGTCCGGAGTTCCGTTGCGTAGGGCGCATACGGACTCAGAGGGGAGACAGAGTGAGAGAAGCGAAGTAGCCTATGCGGTAGTAGGCTACCGGCGCAGTACTGTTGCCTGCAACCTTTTAGTTATTCCAAGTATAGATTAATTCTTATAATAAGTGACTACTATTTATGTTCCTTCCATGTGTATTATTAGGTATCTACTGGATCATGAACATCTTGTATGCTACATGCTAGTGCATGTTAGTAGGGGACAGTTATTCTAGTGCACGCGCTTTCAAATAGGCGTGTACATTTGTCATTTAGCATTTCACTGTCATACCTTTAGCCTGCTTCTATTCTACATTATTAGAGGCTTAATATTAACGTAGTTTCTTGAGTATTGCATTTCTTTAGTCATAACGTAACCTATAAATGTCTGAGGGAGTTTAGCCTCATAGCCTACCCCTGTTGTACACTTTCGCCGAGTTAAGGTACCTCGTTACCATAGACGATAACTCTGTAGGGCGTTGGTGCTTTTGTTGTCTGGAGCATATAGTATTTGGGACTGGAATCGAGCGTGTCGTTGTCTCATAAGCCATTTCTGTCCTACGATCAAGAATCCCGAATATGTATTGCCGATCCAGCCGTAACAATAGTTTATTCAAGTACATTGGGGTTTGTAATGGATGAGTAATGTTAAGAACGGTGTGTTACTTAATAGTATGAACCTAGTTCATCATAGACAAACATGACACTGATGATATGCTGAAATAAAGCCTCAAATAAGCTTTTGCAACGATTGGAATAAAAAAAAACACTGACGCATGCGCAGACGATTATTTAGTCTGACGCCATTTTTGGGACAGACACGTACAGGTGTCCATACGTTAGGTTGTTATATACCTACTTCTACAAGGGACTGGAGTTCTCGAAAAGGGGCTCCTGTCCTGACGCTATTCTTGACTTACAGAGTGCTGGCTTAAGGGAGCTCAGACAGTATTGTGCAACATAATTTACTGGTTCGGCTCAATGGTTTAAGGAGGGGGTTTAGTTTGCTCTCTAAACCTCCATCGTACTTAAAAGAACACCCACAAGACCCCCCCCCCCCCCCCCCCCCCCCCCTTCGATATAAATTTGTACATTTTTCGTAAACTTTTATAATTAAAGGCTCGCTATCGCTCGCCAGGAACAAATCGACACCTAAATGGTGCGAAAGGCCTTAATATTGGCAAATAAATGGGGCAAAAGGTATTAAAATCGCCAAACTAATGGAAGGAACGTCTTAAAATCTCCAAACAAATATGCAAAACACGAGGGAGAAGGGCGTCCATAAAAACCTACACCTTCCCCTTAATAATCCCAACAGGTTGATAGCGTCTGAAGTCCTATTTTAACTAAGCTACTTCTAACCCCTTGAGGATTATGGCGCGTTTTATCAGTTTATTCTGGCTATCATTATTATGGGATGTTCTGCTATCTAGGGAGATCTATAGGAATCAAATGGGTAAGAGGTATCTCAATTAACCTTTTAACTCCCACAATATCTTCACATTCTGCACAAAATCGTCTAATGATTGCCAAAATACAATGTCAAACTGCGGCCTAATCATCAAGGGCTTATAGGTAGCGCCAGCGAACTTGACAATCATTTTGACCCCCCTTAAGGGGAGGCAGTTGTTTTTTCGAGTCCTCCTCCTTCCCCATGTTTAGCTCTATTAGTTATGAGATTTCAAGACATTCGTCCCATTAGTTTGGCGATTTTCAGACCTTTTGCCCCATTTATTTGCCAATAATAAGACCTTTCGTGCCATTTAGGTGTTGATTTTTTCCTGGCGAGCGATAGCGAGCCTGTATTCGAAGAGGAATCGGCCTTCGGCCGGGACATTTTACTACTGAAAAATGTACACATTTATATCGATGGGGGGTCTTGTGGGTGTTTTTTAAAGTTTGATAGAGGTTTAGAGAGCAAACTAAACCCCATCCTTAAACCATTGAGCCGAACCAGTAAAATTATGCTGCATAATACCGTCTGAGCTCCCTTAACTTCTTATAACTCGATATGAATGAAAGCAATCGGGCTGACGTTTCTATAATTTGGGAAGAGTCCACCAGGAAATAGGTGTGGATATTTACAGTCAGTTTGCACTATGCCCTTTTGAGTTAGAGAGAGGTCAGGGATCTTGATTATTGCCAAGTTCGTTGGCGCTACCTATAGTATTGTTTTTCTCAGTATACTGTATACATTATGTCTGTGTTAACACTGTGTAGGAATGGGAATAACTAAAATTGAAATATGGGAAGGTTTCATTTATTTATTTTTTACCCTCTTCTCCCTTATGTTTAGCCCCATTAGTTTTGATATTTCAAGATGTTCTCCCCATTAGTGTGTCTATTTTATGACCTTTCATCCGATTTATTCATCAATAACAAGACCTTTCGTGCCATTTAGGTGTCGATTTTGTCCTGTCGAGCAATAGAAAGCCTGTAATATTGGAGGAAGCGGCCTTCGGCCGGGAGGTTTTTTACCGAAACATTTACAAATCTATCTCGAAGAGAGATCTGGTGGATAATTTAGTAAGCTTGATGGAGGTCTAGGGAGGAAACTGAAACAATGATCAATCAATAGATTAATAAACTAATACATAAACCTTACCCCCATAATAGTTTGAGAGCCTCTTTAGTCCTAGACCTATAACTTTAGTGAGTGTTGTTCCTCAATTAATAAACTAATACATAAACCTTACCCCCATAATAGTTTGAGAGCCTCTTTAGTCTACCCTATAACTTTAGTGAGTGTTGTTCCTCAATTAATCACAGAGAGTATTTTCAGCTTTTAAATGAGTGTCGCCAATTCTGAAGGATACAAATGCTCCACCAGGTTTAACTCCTTCTGTACCGTCGACATCCTTTTTATTTTACTTTGGCTACTACTAATCGATTTTGCTCAGTTTAGGAAAGATCTCTAGCCATTATAAGGCTTCGAACTATCTCAGTCAACTGTGACGCTTCTGCATAGTAGCCACGTGCGGGCATGCGCGCGCGTCGGCTGCCCAGCCGTTTAGAAACCGGCTGGTGGCAGCCGGCCGGCAAGCTTTTCCTTAGTACCGTATATATCCTACGACAATGTAACTAATGTCTGGGATATTCTTATGTTGTTTCACAGCTTGTAGCTGCCCTTATTCTTAACCAACGCATCTTAGTATATTTTATTCTCGATAGTTGATTGTTCCATTATAATATATAAGATGTAAGTCTAGTGAGAGCGGGAGGAGACGAGCGGGAGAGAGAGACTGGCTTGGGACGTTGCTTCGCTTGCTTAGCTTGGGACGAGCCTGAAGCGCTGCCACATGCATTTGATTGCAACGTTAGACTTAGTTTCGACTCACGCACGGGGTAGAGGATTTTGACCCGGCAACTGTGTTGAGTCTTGCCAAGCCTGGGATGTATTCTGCATGCCTAGGGTGGGGTCCAGACAGATTCAAGACTCAGAGCTCACCTCACTGTCGTACCCTTCGGACCCCCTTGATATCTATCCCTCTCAACCCCACTTAGAAACGTTCTCTCTTACTTTGTATACCTTCTTTCCACTACTTCACCAATCTATTTAATTATCCCATCCCCTTGATAGACCTTATATCTATTATTGTATTAACGACGAGCTCTCAGATAACTAGATAGGATTTTGGGCCTTATGCGGAGATGTAATTGTTAATGAGACCTAGGAAGCTTTTTTGTTGTCTCATATTTGGTGGTTTCATGCTTGCTAGTGTGTTCTTGTGTCAGGTTAGCAGGGGCTAGACCGGAGGGGAGGCTTTTTGCGATCCTTTAAGTAAAGTCTGCTGGTGCGAGTCCTGTGGACCCGCACGACTTTACTAGGATACCCGTGGGAGTCTGGGGGCATTTTCTTTTCTGTGTCCCTGTGTGTCTAGTGTTGTGTTGTGGGAGGGCCCTTGCCTAGTCCACTCAGCACTGCGCTAGCACGTCTTGCTTTTGTTTTAGGGTCGCCAGGAAAGAGTCAGATACTTGCGATCTGAGTCTCTCAAGAGAGCACCCTTTCAATTAGAGTAATTTGGCGCACAGACTTGGGAACGTCCCTAAGCTAGAGCAGGTGGCTCAGCCCGGGTATCCGAAGCCTATATCCTTCCTGCTAGACCTCTGCCACCTGGCAGATTAACAGCTAGGGGTTTATTATCTCTGTATGCTTGTTATTGTGCCACAGTTTACCGTTTTTGTGAGCATTGTGAGTCAGGGTGTGGCTTAGAGACTCTGTCCGAGCAGGCTTGCCTGACTAGGAGTGAGAAGCACACCTGTATGTGGTTATGTTGCGAGTTGCTGCCTTTATTTAATTATACCTATGCCATTATACACTGTATGGCCTATCACTAGTATTTATTCCTGCTTATGAGTTAAGAGTTCTCTAAATCCGTAACGTACTTTCTTTGCTAAGCATCAGATCCTACAGTAGCCGCATGCAGTTTAGAAACCCGCATCTTGTCTACCTGTACGATGTTTTGAGGACTGTTTGCTTTCACCTTCTTTCACGCAGGGGTGATTAGTTGTATTAATTAACGTAACGTTAAATGTACTTTCTTCTAGTTTGTTATTAAATTGTTTCTGCAATTTAATTCCGTTATCTATCTTTTCCTTGAAGCTTTAAGTCAACTTAATTGTGTGATCTTTTATATAGCCTGCTTGACTATCAGCAGTCTATAGTGCGTGCACCCTGTAACCGAGTCATAGGATACCTCGTTGTCCAGGCAGGACTCTTGACGGTTTAGGGTGGTTTGTTGCCTGGGTTTATAGATAAGGGTTGGATCTAGCGTTTTCCGTTGTTGCTTGTTGCCGCATACCTAGTCCAATAGAAAGAGCCCAGGGTTTATATATCCCAGGACGTAACAAATGGCGACCTTGCATAGGATTTACTGAACAGAGGAATATAGTGGTCATTTGTTTTGAGATTCCTTATGATTAGAGGAATACAGTGGACATAGTTTTTTTTGGGAGCAACCAATATAACACATTAAAGACTTTAAATAACATTAGTATATACATACTTGCATAGGAGATAAGGCACATTCTATAACCGTGATAATTACTGCAGTACACAAACATGTCTAATACATCAGAACACAGTGATGGGTCAGGTCACGATACGGGCTCGGAGGGAGAAAGACCTGTGGAGTGGTTAGTCGATAGCGAGGAGGGTGCTAGAAGATTTTTAGAGGTGCCCCTTACCGCTGCCAGGGTGTTGAAGCTGAATAAGTATGGCTTAAAGTGTGTGGCAGGTCTTCAGGGTCACCAGGGTTTAAGTGGCATGAGGAAAGATCAGCTGAGGACTTTGATATTGGGTTTAGAAGGGAGAGACCTGGGTGGAGAGGTGACTAGGGGCCCCGGTCCCCAGCCCCCCCTCCACTCTACCCCCATATCAAACGTCAGGGTGCCTGAATTTAGTACATACCCCCAAGTTGATGGTCAATGGCAGCGTGGAATTCAATCACAGGGACCCTCTCCATTAAATGCACCTTCCCCTCCTCAAGGGTTGACTCCAGATTTGTTGTTTCGGCTTGAGATGGCCAAGGTTGAGGCCGCCGAAAGACAGGTTAGTGTGCAGGCTGAGGTTGCTAGAGCTCAGGCTGAGGCTGCAGAGAGAACAGCTATACGAGAGGCTGAACTGCAGGCAGAGTCTACTAGGTATCGGGCTGACAGGGAGCTGGAGAGATCTCGAGTGGAGGTAACAGGGCGAAATATTGGGGGAGGTAAGACATCGGGACCAATCATTGTCGCACCTGCTTAAACTAGTTCCTGTGTTCGATGAATTATGTGTGACTGAGTTTTTTATGCGATTTGAGAAGAAGTGTCAGGAACACCAGTGGCCTCAGGAAAGTGGGCAGCATTAGTTTCATCAAGACTCCTAGGAAAGGGGCTAAAAGCGTATGATGCACTACCTTTAGAGTCCTGTGTAGTTTATGATGAGCTAAAGAATGCTGTGCTACGGGCCTATGAGTTACAACCAGAAACTTACCGCTTGAAGTTTCGGGGTGTTACTATGGGCAAGGATAGTACCTTCCTAGAACACGCCCGGGACTTGTCTGATGCACTACGACATTGGCTGCATTCTGAGAGGGCAGCTACTTTTGAGGAGTTGAGTGAGCTGGTTCTCTTGGAGCAGTTCTTTAAGTGCACAGGCGGGGACTTAACATTAAATATAAAGGAAAAAAATCCTAGAACTCTCCAGGAGGCAGCAGAAATGGCTGACCTCCGACTGTCATTAATTCGAGGGTGCGGAGCAGCAGCTAGGAGTGAGTCGGGTGCAAAGGATCGTACCCCTCCCCCTCCCAAGAATTTTGATACACATAAATACACAAAACCATCTAGCACAGACAATAAAACTGAACATAAACCAAATACCGTCCCGTATAAGAAGTCTAATGGTACCTCCCACTCCCAAGGGAAACCAAAGAGTAAAGAGTGCTTTGCATGTCACAAGGAGGGTCACTTTGCAAATGCTTGTCCGAACAAGCCACCAAACAAGGTTGTGTCATTGGCCCGCAGCATAGGGGTGTCGCCTATATCTTCTGAGTTTGCCAAGGGTAGTTCGTCAGAGGGTGGGACACAGCCTGTGTTCAAGAGTCCGGAAGGCTCGAACCTTGTCCGCGACGTCTTTGGGGGTCATAGAGGGCATGGTTTTGTGAGGTGGGCTGGCGAAAGGCGAGGAGTTAAGCTATTGCGTGATACTGGGGCTTCTCAGACCTTGTTAAGGAACTTTACTGGTAGACCGATTAACGCTGCTCGGGTGGTGGTAGTTCAGGGGATCAATGCTACGAAGTCCTACCCGCTGGTGCGGATGGAGCTGGAGGTGGATGGTGTGGCGAAGGAGCTGGATGTCGGAATTGTAGAGAACTTGCCTGTTGGGGGCGTCGACCTCCTCCTCGGCAACGACTTTGCGGTGCCTGCTTCTAAGGTTTCACCCTTGGTCGTTGCCGAGAAGGCGGCCGACGTTAGTAGGGAGGAACAGGAGTGGGTTGAGAAGTGTAGCGTACAAACCATGGCGTGTGTTGTGACGCGTTCTCAGACATCCGGAGCCTTGCAGCCACCACCTCAGTCTATCAAACCGCGGAGGAAAGGTCACAAGAAAACGGGAAGTGTTGGTCAATTGGAGAGTTTTGAGCCGGCAGTGTTTCTTGGTGACTCTTTATTGGCACCTATGTTAGAGTCTGGAGAGGCCCCGGGGCCTGTCACCGCTAGTGCAGGTGCAGGGCAGGAAGATACTCTGCGACAGCATCGTTATGCGCAGCGTGAGGAAAGGATGGCTCAGCGGGACATTGGAGGTGGAAATAAATTATTTAAGATGAACTTGGATAATCTCGCACCTGCTGATATATGTTCCTTGCAGCTGGAAGATCCTGAAGTCAGGGCGTGTGGTAATGGTGCTGTCGAACTGGAGAGCGATGGGGATGCGCAGCCTGGTGATTTTTTCTTGTCCGAGGGGATCTTGTATCGGAGACATCAGGATCCCAAGAAAAAGTGGGATGGCGGGTCAGGATTAGTGGACCAGTTAGTAGTACCGAGGGTGTGCCATGAGAGCTTATTGAGATTAGCTCATGATGTGCCTTTGGCAGGGCACCTGGGGGCACGTAAGACGGAGGCAGCTCTGAGCAAGCTTTTCTGGTGGCCTGGGTTAAAGGCGAGTGTCGTGTCATGGGTGTCACAGTGTCACACTTGTCAAGTTGTTGGGAAACCCAATCAGGTCATCCCGAAAGCCCCGTTACAACCCATCCCTGTCATTGGGCCGCCCTTCAGCAAAGTAGTTATCGATATGGTTGGCCCATTGCCCCCCACTAGTGCCGGCAATAAATTTTTACTAACTGTAATGGATGTAGCAACACGGTATCCAGATGCTTACCCCATGCGCAACGGGATGGCTAAGACTGTTGTCAAAAACCTACTTGTCTATTTCTCTCGTTATGGCTACCCTCAGGAGATCCAGTCTGATCAGGGATCCAATTTTACTTCTGCTCTGTTTAAGCAGACCATGCAGCAACATGGGATAGTGTCTGTGGTGTCATCTGCCTACCATCCCGAGAGTCAGGGAGTTTTGGAAAGGTGGCACTCGACTCTCAAGAGTATGTTGCGGTGTTATTGCATGGAAAATGGGAAGGACTGGGATCTAGGTCTCCCATACGTTTTATTTGTTGCGAGAGAAGTACCTGGGGAGAGCTTGGGATTTAGCCCGAACGAGTTGGTTTTTGGACACTGGGTCAGGGGGCCCCTCCACATAGTCAAGGAGATCTGGGAGGGAGTCACAAAGCCATGCTCGCTTCTAAAGTATGTAGTTGAAAGCCGTGAGAGAATGCTAAAGAGCTTGGAGGTAGCAGGTCGGAACCTTAAGAGTTCACAAGCTCAGATGAAGGACAGATATGACCAGAAGGTGAAGCTGAGGGAGTTTGAAGTAGATAAGGAGGTACTGATACTACTGCCTCTGGTGGGACACCCCTTGTCTGCCAAGTTTTCTGGTCTGTATCGGGTTGTAAGGAAGGTTTCTGATCTAGACTATTTAGTAGCTACTCCTGATCGTAAGAAAAAGAACCAACTTTGCCATGTAAATCTGATGAAAGAGTATGTGAGGCACCCCTCCGAGCCTCTCACTGTCCCAGTGTTGATCTGCAGCGATCGTGGTGGAGAAGGAGGAAGGGACAGTCAAGCTGCGGGGGAGGATAATTGGGATTGTCATGTTTCCGCGGATCAGTGGGCGGGGAATTCTAGACAAGTGGCTCACGAGTTGATATTGCACCTGCCTGAGCAACAGCGTGTAGCTGTGCAGCACTTGTTTGATTCAAACCCAGCTGTTTTCGCGGAGCATCCTGGCCTCACTACTCAAGCAGTGCACGATGTCGATGTTGGGGACCACCCGCCCTTTAAATCAGTGCCATACCGTGTTCCCCCTATTAAATTACCAGCACTAAGGGAAGAGCTGGATTATATGCTGAAACGTGGGCTGATTTCTGAGGGTGCAGTAAGGTGGACTTCCCCAGTCACACTGCAGCCCAAACCAGATGGCAAGGTGCAGTTTTATATAGATTTCCGCAGGTTGAATGGTTTAACCCCCACAAATGCCTACCCTCTCCTTCGCGTGGACGACAGTGTGGATAAGATAGGAAAAGCCAAGTTCCTCACTAAGATAGACCTTGTTAAGGGTTATTGGCAAGTGCCCTTGTCTGAGCGAGCGCGAGAGGTGTGTGGGTTTGTGGTGGACGGTGCCGCATATCGTTCCCATGTTATGCCATACGGGCTGAAAAATGCCACTGCAACGTTTCAGAAATTAATGAACGACATTGTAGCCGACATTCCCAACTGTATGGTGTACCTAGATGATGTCATAATATACGACGAGGATTTTAACAGTCACTGTGCTCACATCGGACAGCTTTTTAAGAAACTGAATGAAGCAGGTTTGGTGGTAAACCTGGGTAAGTGCGATTTTGTCAAAGCCACAGTTTTGTACCTGGGGTTCGAGGTGGGGATGGGTCAGGTGTGCCCTCCACAGACAAAGATTAAAGCAATCGATCAGTTTCCCCAGCCTACGGCTAAGAAACAAATCATGCGGTTTCTAGGTATGATAGGCTATTATCGTCACTTCATCAAAGGCTATTCGACTGTACTTGCACCTTTAACTGACTTATTATCTAAGGACAAGAAGTTCCGGTGGTCTCCTGAGTGTGCAGAGGCGTTTTCCTTGGTGAAACACCTGTTATGTACCCACCCCATACTCAGGGCCCCGGACTTCAGCAGACCTTTTCAGCTGGCGACTGATGCCAGTGGCGTAGGGGCTGGGGCTGTCTTGTTACAGACAGATGATGAAGGTATCGAACATCCAGTGAGTTTTTACAGTAAAAAATTCAATAGTGCACAAAGGAATTACTCTGTAATTGAAAAAGAACTCCTGGCGATAGTGCTGGCGCTCAGGCACTTCGATGTATATGTTCCTGCTTTCGGACCAGTCGTAGTGGTTTATACCGATCATCACCCTCTGAAATTCTTGAATCAGTTTCATAACCGGAATATGAGGCTGACCAGGTGGTCACTCATGCTTCAGGAGTATAATCTGGACATACGCAATATTGCCGGTTCTGATAACGTGATAGCGGATTGTCTATCAAGGGTGGATGATGTTGGTTAGACTGCCACAGGATTGAGGGTTGAGTGTGGAGGAAAATAGGCTGTCACTGTAGTTCAGCCGAAAAAATAAAATAAAAAAGCAAAAACCGTATAAAAACTCTTTATTTTTATAACGTGTAGAATTTTGTATAAGATGTTGTAGCAGTATCTAAGTAGAATGTTTTCTCTTATTGTCGCTAAGTTAGTTGAACTTGCTCGGTGGAGCGCAACAGTCTTTATTTTTTTTATATATAGTGCCTTGTGTCGCAACAGTGTGTGGTACTATGAGAAGCTTTCTGTTAGATATGAAGAACTTAGTCAAGGGTCTTATATCTTGGGGGAGGTGTGACGCTTCTGCATAGTAGCCACGTGCGGGCATGCGCGCGCATTGGCTGCCCTGCCGTTTAGAAACCGGCTGCCGGCAGCCGGCCGGCCGGCTTTTCCTTAGTATATATCCTACGACAATGTAACTAATGTCTGGGATATTCTTATGTTATTTCACAGCTTGTAGCTGCCCTTATTCTTAACAAACGCATCTTAGTATATTTTATTCTCGATAGTTGATTGTTTCATTATAATATATAAGATGTAAGTATAGTGAGAGTGGGAGGAGACGAGCGGGAGAGAGAGACCGGCTTGGGACGTTGCTTCGTTTGTCTAGCTTGGGACGAGCCTGATGTGCCACATGCATTTGTTCGCAACGTTAGGCTTAGTTTCGACTCACGCACGGGGTAGACGATTTTGGCCCGGCAACTGTGTTGAGTGTTGCCAAGCCTTGGATGTATTTTGTATGCCTAGGGTGGGGTCCAGACAGATTCAAGACTCAGAGCTCACCTCACTGTCGTACCCTTCGGACCCCCTTGATATCTATCCCTCTCAACCCCTCTTAGAAACTTTTTCTCTTACTTTGTATACCTTCCTTCCACTACTTCACCAATCTATTTAATTATCCCATCCCCTTGATAGACCTTATATCTATTATTGTATTAACGACGAGCTCTCAGATAACTAGATAGGATTTTGGGCCTTATGCAGAGATGTAATTGTTAATGAGACCTAGGAAGCTTTTTTGTTGTCTCATATTTGGTGGTTTCATGCTTGCTAGTGTGTTCTTGTGTCAGGTTAGCAGGGGCTAGACCGGAGGGGAGGCTTTTTGCGGTCCTTTAAGTAAAGTCTGCTGGTGCGAGTCCTGTGGACCCGCACGACTTTACTAGGATACCCGTGGGAGTCTGGGGGCATTTTCTTTTCTGTGTCCCTGTGTGTCTAGTGTTGTGTTGTGTGAGGGCCCTTGCCTAGTCCACTCAGCACTGCGCTAGCACGTCTTGCTTTTGTTTTAGGGTCGCCAGGAGAGAGTCAGATACTTGCGATCTGAGTCTCTCAAGAGAGCACCCTTTCAATTAGAGTAATTTGGCGCACAGACTTGGGAACGTCCCTAGGCTAGAGTAGGTGGCTCAGCCCGGGTATCCGAAGCCTATATCCTTCCGGCTAGACCTCTGCCGCCTGGCAGATTAACAGCTAGGGGTTTATTATTTCTGTATGCTTGTTATTGTGCCACAGTTTACCGTTTTTGTGAGCATTGTGTGTGGCTTAGAGACTCTGTCCGAGCAGGCTTGCCTGACTAAGAGTGAAAAGAACACCTGTATGTGGTTATGTTGCGAGTTGCTGCCTTTATTTAATTATACCTATGCCATTATACACTGTATGGCCTATCACTAGTATTTATTCCTGCTTATGAGTTAAGAGTTCTCTAAATCCGTAACGTACTTTCTTTGCTAAGCATCAGATCCTACAGTAGCCGCATGCAGTTTAGAGACCCGCATCTTGTCTACCTGTACGATGTTTTGAGGACTGTTTGCTTTCACCTTCTTTCACGCAGGGGTGATTAGTTGTATTAATTAACGTAACGTTAAATGTACTTTCTTCTAGATTGTTATTAAATTGTTTCTGCAATTTAATTCCGTTATCTATCTTTTCCTTGAAACTTTAAGTCAACTTAATTGTGTGATCTTTTATATAGCCTGCTTGACTATCAGCAGTCTATAGTGCGTGCACCCTGTAACCGAGTCATAGGATACCTTGTTGTCCAGGCAGGACTCTTGACGGTTTAGGGTGGTTTGTTGCCTGGGTTTATAGATAAGGGTTGGATCTAGCGTTTTCCGTTGTTGCTTGTTGCCGCATACCTAGTCCAATAGAAAGAGCCCAGTGTTTATATATCCCAGGACGTAACACCATGCCTTGATATCGGCTCGCCCGTAGATTATATATTTAGCTTACAATATTATTACCAATATTGTAACAGGGGTACATTGATTGTGGACTTCTAGAAGGATTGTTGAGTGTGGTTGTGGTATGTAGTTTTGCATTAGGGGCGGATTTTGGGGATAATGTAGAAGGGAATGGGTATAACTCAGGGGGTGCAAGACGGGTAGGGAGAGCAAACGGGACAACTTTAGTTGAAATTTTCGAGGTACTAGGTACTGCGATATTGGAAGGAGGGTGTACACTACTGGATGCTTTTTGTTTGGTACTTTGATTTTTAGTAGCGTAATCATGATCATTATGTTGAGGGGTTCCTTCTGGACAGGACGAAGTTGGGGATGAAGAGCTCTCGGGGTTGACACGAGGACTAGGGGTGGAGTTTGGAGGTGAGGTAGATAAATATGAGGGTGTTTTAATTATTTTTGGTGGTGGTGTAGACTGAGGGGATGAAGCGTTTGAGGATGTGGATAACTGTCTGGGAAGAGACCGTTTACGAATAAGTGGAGAACTAGATGGGGAAGGAGATTTGGTTATGTGGGAACTGGTTTTTCTTAGGCGTTTTGTTCGACGCGCTGTTGGGAGTGTCAACTTTGATGAAGTTTTTTATCGTAATGCATAGCGACATAAGGTACTGGGAACAGTTTTATTTGTGGGCAAAGTCTTGTTGGAGGTGGTGTCAGAAGGAGAGGAAATGCTGATGTCTGGAGGTGGGGTGACTCCGGGTAAGATGATTGATGGGTGATGTGTTCTAGGGGTGTGCTGGCGAAACGTTATGGGTGGCGGGGGTATGTGTTTTCATTGGGGGGGCCCCGGGTGTGTTAGCTGTAGGGTAGGGTTTCATTTGAGCAGGTACTGTTAGGTCTGGTGTGGTGACTGTGGTTGGGGGCAAGGAAAAAGGTACTGCAATATTGTCCGTCGGGTATTTTGTTTGGTTGATTAGGTAGATTAGGAATCGGTTTATAGATCCGTACGAAATGGTTCCTATAATATTATGTCCTGGTTTCTCCATGATAGTTGATGGAGGTTTGGTAGGGGTTTGGAATATGGAATACAGTGTATGGTCCTACATAACGTGAACCTAGCTTCTTAATTACTGGAAGTTTTCCTACCATACCGGTATCATGACTGGCAAAGGGATTTTTGTCATTTGCTGTGTCATGCTTGGTGTCCTGGCAAACTTGGGCGGTATGAAGGGTGTTTGTTAACTGTTGCAAAGGATCAATGTTGAATTTTGTGGTGGAAGGCTGATCTCGGTGATAAAAAGGTAGCAAAAGTGGAGTTACCCCTTAGACTCTTTCATGAGGGGAAATGCCATCTTCCTTTGGACAGGTGTTCATTCCCCGTTGGATCATTTTGACTTGTGACGGCCAATCTGAGGTGTTTAAGGCTATCATACGGGTACATAACTGGTTGTTGATGGTGCGATGACTTCGTTCGCAAACTGCATTACCCTGAGGCCAGTAGGGAGAGGAATGTTTAATTTTTTACACCACATTGTTTGGAAAATTCTTCCCAAACGTGTCCACGGAATTCTGGGGCGTTATCTGATAAGAGTGATATGGGTAATCCGAATACAGGTAAAATCTCGGTGGCTAATAATGTTTCAACTGTGGAAGCACTATGATCTTTAGTGGGACAAGTTATCAGAAATTTTGAATATACATCAACAAACGTAACTATGTACAGTTTGTCACCGCTAACTGGAAAAGGTCCCATGATGTCAAATGAAAGAGTTTGGAATGGTTTCTGGGCGGAAATGGTGCCAGCTGGTCCTGCAGTGCGACATCTGTCTTTCCCAAGCGCGCATGGCTTGTAAGCTTCTGTTACTTGTTTAGCAATGCCAGAAGGATTCGGTGTCCAATATTGATCTTACAAAGTACGAAGGAGTACAAAGTACAAAGGAAATCAAGCAACAACAGATTTAGTGACCCTTCTAGGCTGCTTGTCCTCCAAAACACTGAGGATCAAGTGTCCAAACAGTGGTTTAGAGTGGGTAAGGGAACATTGGAAAGGGAAATAATGTCCGTGGCAGGATTAGGAAGTTAGTAGGGAACAGAGGGGTTAGTTACTGAGGGGAGGATAAAATAAAGTTATTCATTTATTAACGAGGTCAGTCGCGGGTTTGATGCGAGATATTTGTCTAAGCGGAGTTTAAATGAATCAACGGTACTGCAGTCTATAACGTCTCGGGGAAACCCATTCCACAAGTTGACAACTCGATTGAAGAAGAAATTCTTAGATACTTGTGAGTTAAAAGATTTACCAATAATTTTGCAACCGTTTCCCCGCGTGTAATTAGATTGGTCGATAGTGAAGTACTTACTACAGTTCATATTGTCGATGCCTTTGATGAATTTGAACACTTGAATTAAGTCACCTCTTAATCTGCACTGGGTTAAAGGAAATAGATTTAATTCTCTAAGACGCTCTTCGTATGGTTTGTTCTTTAGGCTAGGTATAATTTTGGTAACTCTACGTTGAACTCGTTCTAGCTTGTTTATATCTTTTGGTAATAAGGGCACCAGGATTGAACGCAGTATTCCAGAAGAGGGCGGACTAAGGAATTGTAAAGGGTTAGGATAACTTCTTTGGATTTATGCTCAAATGACCTGCCTATAAAGCCAATTATTTTGTTTGCCTTCTTAACAACTTCTGAACATTGTTGACTCGGTTTTAGGTTACTCGATATTGTTACTCCCAGATCGGTTTCTCTGTTTACATTCTTAAGCTGATTGCCATTCATCGAATAGTTTGCTTTCTCATTTAGGTATCCGATATGTAGTACTTTACATTTATCCGCATTGAAACTCATTTGCCAAATTTGGGCCAAACATGACAATTTATCTAGATTGTGTTGCATATCGTCAAACTTGTTCTTTTGAGAGTATACTATTTGCAATTTTTGTATCGTCAGCAAATTTTGAGATTGTACAGGTGAGACCCTCATCTATGTCGTTGATGTAAATTAGAAAGAGAATTGGTCCTAGTACCGATCCCTGGGGTACCCCGCTACTTACATTGGTCCATTTAGATGCCTTACCGTTTATGACTACTCTTTGCTTTCTTTCGCTGAGCCAATTTTCTATCCATTTCAACACACCGTCTTGTATTCCATGCGCTTTTAGTTTTAGCAGTAAATGTTTGTGGGGAACTTTGTCAAAGGCCTTTTGAAAATCAAGGTATATAATGTCTACAGATTTACTCTCATCGTAGAGGTTGAGGATATCGTGGAAGAAGTCTAAGAGGTTTGTTAAACAGGAACGTTTTTTACGAAAGCCGTGTTGAGTATCTTTAAGTATGTTATTTTCCTCTAAGTGATTTACGAGTCTGTCTCTTATGACCGTTTCTAGCATTTTACATACAACTGAGGTTAAGCTAATTGGACGATAGTTACTGGGTAGGGATTTGCTGCCTTTTTTGAATATCGGTATTACGTTGGCTAGCTTCCAATGATCAGGCATAGTTCCAGACTGCAAGGATTTATTGAATAGTAATGTCAGTGGTTTGGAGAGCTCATCCTTAGCTTTCTTTAGAACTCTAGGCGAGATTGTATTAGGTCCAGGCGTTTTATTTACCTTGAGTTTATCTAAACAGTTCAATACTTCTCTCTCTGTAACGGTAATATTGCTTAGAACATCTGAATTATCAATCTGAATCGGCAATGGTGTAGGGATATCACTGAGGTCTTCTGTTGTAAAAACTGATGCAAAGAAGGTATTGAGGGCATTACTCATTTGTACTTCGTCTTTGGTGTATTCTCCATTTTCATCAACTAACGGTCCAACAGTTGAAGTAACTACTTTTTTCTTTCTGATATAACTATAGAATTCTTTCGGGTTCTTTTTACTTTGATTCGCAATATGTAACTCTAGGGTCTTTTTACTTTGCTTAATTAACTTTTTGGCTTTGCGTCGTAGCTCTACAAATTTCACCCGTTCTTCGTCATTTTGTGATGATTTTAATCTATCATAAGCAAATTTTTTAGCAAGCAGACAGTTTGAAATATCTTTATTCCACCATTTGGGCTTATTATTATGGCCTGGACGCCGTATTTTCGATGGTATGCAGTCTTGCACTGCTTTTAGGTAAGTGGTTTAGAATAACTTCCAAGATGTATTTATGTCGTTATTGTTAATTAAAAAGCTCCAGTCAGTTTCTTTAACCATAGCTCTAAGTTTATGAAAGTTTGCTTTCTTGAAATTAGGGACTTTTTCGATGCTACTATTTGGTTCGTTACTAGTAAACTTTAAAGTGAAAGTTATCGTACGATGGTTGCTGTTACTGAATTCATCACCAACATTCAAATTCTCTATCAAATCTTCTTTTGTTGCAAGTACAATGTCAAGAACGTTATTGCCACGGGTCGGCGTTCGAACAAATTGATAAAGCGAACTCTCTTGCAAGTTCGCATACAAGTCATGTCCGGAGTGTGAAGTAAGAGTATCGCACCACTTGGTCACAACTTTTAACATTTTTCTTTGACCCAAGGGAATTCCATTTCCTTCATGAATTGCAATCATGTATTCTTGCGCGACTGTTGGTTCGACGACAATGTGTCCTGATTCGGTGGTCAATTGATCACCCCAACGGGTGAGTTGGGAGAAAACATACTTGGGGATCCATTTTGGCTTGAGTTTTCTCTCCCTTGATTGTAGCAGGGTAGGTTGAGAAGGTGGGGAGTCCTTGAGGATTGAGGTATTTAGGAGATCTGTCTGTTGCAAAGCTGCTAGATTTGTGGGAACGTGTTCTGGTACAGGGAGATGAGAGAGAGCATCGGCGTTGGTATGGAGTTTTCCTGGATGGTAATGGATGGCAAATCATATTCTAATGTTTCTCTCCAGCGTACTAACAAAGCTGAATTAGTTTCGCATTTCCTAAGCCATTGCAGAGATTGATGATTCGTGATAATATCTAGTTTGTCACCCAACACGAAAGAGCGAAAATGATTTAAGGCCCAAATTATTCCGAGACATTCACGTTTGGAAGCTGCGGAATTCTGTTGTGCAACATTTAAGGTGGAGCTAGCATATGCAACAACGTGCTCTTTTCCGTCCTGTACTTGAGCTAGGACAGCACCAATGGCATACAAAGAAACATCGGTGTATAGACGGAAAGGTTGTTTGTAGTGTGGAAAAGAGACTGTGGGGGCTTGTACTAATTTTTTAAAAGTTTTTCGAAAGCTAAGTGTCGTTCAGTGTGGTCCATGAAAACTCGGTATCCTTGTGAGTGAGTTGATGAAGTGGTCTGGCGATTTCGGCAAAATGTGGGACGAAACGTCTGTAATACGTCGCTAATCCTAGGAATGAGAGTACTCCTTTTACTGTAGTGGGGGGTTGTTGATTTTTTATTGCAGATAGTTTCTTGGGGTCAGGAGAGATGCCTTTCTCAGAGATTACACGGCCCAAAATCCTACGGCATTTCTGGCTATTTCGCATTTAGAGGGTTTGAGTTTTAATCCTGCATCTCTGATTCTTTGTAATACCTGACGTAGTCGGCGAAGGTGTTCCTGCCATGTTCCTGAGTATACAATGACATCGTCTAGATAGGCGAGACAGGTTTCCCAAGTTAAATCTTTCAACACAGACTCCATGAGGTCTGTAGATATCCCACTTGGCCTGGTCAGCTCAGGATATTTCCGCATCCGATTACTGTTTAGGCTAACCTATTTTCACTGACTTTTCACTGTAATGGTCAGTAAAATGCGATACAACATAAACACGACATGGTTACTACTGACCCTCTAAACCCAGTACTGTACCGACCGCTTTCTTCGAAACCGTTAATGGAGGGTATACTCAATTACCGTACTACTAGTCATGCACACCCTCACTGATATTATTTCTTCTTCATGCATAACAATGATTACAAGGAGGATACCCAAACACCTCATAACTTTTAAGATTAAAAATGGAACTAGATTATAAATAAAATGCTGGGTAAGAGATTAGAATTATTGAAGAGAAGTAGGTTACAAAATCTTCTACATTATACAAGTTCCCACTTAACCCCAGACCACCCGCAGCATCGGTACATAGGTACATTATTGATCCTCGTTAAAACATTTTTATCCAAACTTGTGAGTAGATTCGGCCCGATGGGCAGAAGACATACAGCATACAGCATTTCTGGAGTCCATCTCCTCTTCAGTCGCTTTCTCTAGACTTCTTTAGGCTCCAGGTGAATTTTGGTCTCCAACCGGGTTACCGGGTCCCTGTAACATTATGTATCCAAATAACTAGGTATCCTACATATTTAAGTGGTCTAAGGTTGTACATATGGAATTACACAGAATATAAAAATAGAAACTACAATACAGTACAACATAAATCATAAAATCAAAGCAGCACATATAAACACATGGGAAAAGAATAATCTTTGAACATAATCTGTTGGTATGGATGGTCTAGACTTCAACATTTCATGAGGTAGATATTGTGACTACATACACAAGTTTTAAGTACAAAAATGGCCTGAGTAGGTGAACTATTACTAATTAATACTGGCACATTGAACACAAAAATGGTGACACACAAGTAACATGGTAAAAATATGACTAATTTGGAATTAGGCTAGGTTAAGTTAGGCTAGGAGAGAGGCAAGAAAAGGGGAGAAAAATAGGAGGGGTTAGGCTAGGATAAGGAAATAGGATAGGTTAGGGTATTTTCAGGACAAGTGGAAAGGACTTTAAGGTGTGTTAGAGGAGAGGCAAGAAAAGGGGGTATTAGGCTAGGTTAGAGTGAGTGAGTAGGGAATTTAGATAGGCTAGGATAGGTTGAGTAGGGAGAATAGGAGGGTCAGGTGGAATTAGGCTAGGTGGTAGGAAGCAAAGAGGGAATGGAAGGATAGGTTAAGGTAAGAACACAGGGAAGTAGCTGAGGTAGGCTAAACAACTTCTGTCTCCCAGGTCACTCTTACAAGCACGTTCTGACAGGCCTCAAGGCTATTACCAATACTCCACCAAAGAATTGACCCGGTCGTCCAGAAGTTGCTAAGCTACTAGAAGGATGAAAAATATAAAATTTATTCCTAAAATGGTCTGCTACATGCACAAAACACAATAATTCCCGAAAAGGTAGGCCAGGTTCACGTAGAAGTTAGAACGATGTGTCATTTTCGGCGATTTTCACATTAATAACCCTAGATGTGGACTTTACTTTTATACTGACTCTATTCATATTTCCATCTCTTTATCTCTTAATAGTTAAATGGGGTTCCCGAAATAAAAGTGGTACGAGTTGTCTTAACACCTTACGATCGGGCTAGGCGGTATATTTGACCGTGCCGCACAGCGTTTTTTTTTTTACCATAAATGGGGTTGTTTCCGTGCTCTTTTTCATTCATCAACAAGACCCAGAGCGTAATACAAGTATGTATCTCTGAAAGGGCGTAAATTGAGCTTTCCAATGACATCCGAACCATCCATCTACGATCACTGGTTGTCTTGCAACGATTGTGCAACCGAAGGGCAAAATTGATAAAATACGGTCATTTCTTTATATTATTACGTATGTAGCGAGGGAGTGAGGGTGGATGTAAGTGGAGTAAATCTCAGTAGGTCCACGGCGGCCGTGGCGAGCGGTCATGAGGTAACCCATGCTCCTCCAGTCACTCGTCTCTCTCTCAGAGCCAATATTGCGCCAAAATTGCACTCGGACTTAAGGCGGGCCCCGCCACATAGTCCAAATTTTCGATTCGGACATAAGTCGGGCCCCGATCTTTAAGGGTTAAAAGATGTTTACGATTGTAGTCTGGCATTACTGAATCCGAGATGACACAATCGTCGGTGAGGACCACACCCTTTGTCTGGTCTTGTCCATGAAATGGCGGACAGGTTGAAATTCCAGCTTACCCAACTATTCTTCGGTCCTAATAATCATGTTTGCTTTACGGACACTTTTACTTAAACACAAATATATAATGGCATGCTATAATACTCAACTCACCTCATCTGAGGGCGCACTAAACTTCCCCACACGGAGTACAAAGGGAGGGTCCAAAGGTGTAGGCCTAAGGGGTGGTGTGAGTAGGTGCCAGGTAGGAACAAGGAGTGCCCACAGGCGTGGCTCGGGGGCCAAGGCCAAGCTCGCGAAAAATGCTGACAATGTAATTTATGATCTATTCCGCATTAAGATTAGTAATTGATTGGGAATTTATTGAGATACCAGATTTTTGCAGGGAGGTAGGTATTATGAAAAAATTGTCCTTGTAAATTTTCTGTTTTCTAAATATGTTTAATTACTGAATAAAAGGCAAATACAGGTAATGGCGTCATGGGGTTTACCTTAATTATTTAAAGGAATCCGCTCTCAATTGCGCAGTTTGATAAAAGGGAGGAGTAGGTATTTTTTGAACTATTAGATTATACTGGGAGTTAGGCATATAGAAAAGTTTATTGTATTAATTTTTGGGTCTACTAAAATGGGTTGAGGACGGAATTAAAGGTAAGAAAAGGGTAGTGACGTCAGGAGGTTCTTGAGGGGAACTATGACACATTAATGACGTCATGAGGGGAGGGAAGTTTGATTTTCAGGTTAAGGAGTCCGCAATTAATTATCTGGGGATTCGGAGTTAGTGTGTCCTCAGTGAGTACAACAACCTTATAATAACTACTGGATACAATTATAGGACTGGAAGTGAGTGAAAAGTAACAAATCTTGGTGCAATGATTGCCAAAATCAAGCACAGCCTTTTTGCTACCTTACACATCTTTTTTCCCCCGTCAGACTTTTACTCACTCGCTTCCAGCCTACACTACAAAACGGTATCCTCAACAGAAACAGGTACCAGCCTAATGCTACTCAACTTAATCGTAAAACCCACAGGAGATAGAGACAGAACCAAGGAAGTGATCGTCAGGCCTCCCCAACTACACCAGTTAAACCAGGCCAGTACCGTAAAATAAGGAGCCTGTGTGTGGCCCACCTTTAACCAACCAATACAGCCCATTACTCAAACTGGTGCCAATCTGACACCACTATTGTCCCTCAGAGACCCTTCTCCCCACCCCGTCGGCTACTTGTGAGACCCCAGAGGCCAGGTATGAGGTGGAGCGCGGGCGTCCAGACAAGGTTGCCCTACTCACTCGGTGAAGTAGAAGAGTCTGGGAGAACCCGCAGACTCCCCCTTCTACAACACTACCTCACGTCCCTGGGCATAGCCTCCCGAAAATATCAAGCCCTGGAGGGGGCTCGTACTCTCGACCCTTGGGTTGTGAGGCAGACACCTTACCAGTTAGACCAATAGAGATATCCCACTTGGCCTGGTCGGCTCAGGGTATTTCCGCATCCGATTACTGTTTAGCTAACGTATTTTCACTGACTTTACACTATTCACCTTCCGGGAAGCGAAGTTATCTATAAGCCAGGAGCCAAGCATGTGGTGGCCGATATGTAAAGTAGACCTGTAAGATTGGTGCATTGGGAGCCTGAAGCGAAATGGTTGGGAAAAACACAAGACGAAATGCGGGCTGCTCAGTGTAAAGAAAAGCGATGGAGTGATCTCATAGCCTTTCTGGAGGGTGGGGACGTACCAAAGCATCGCTACCCCCGTGCGACCCTCAATCAATTTGTGGTTGAAGGTGGCATTCTATAGTTTCTTGTCACCAAGATGGACCAGGCGCTGCATTATTTGTTAGTAGTTCCTCAGGAGCTGAAGCAAGCTGCCTTGATACTTGCCCATGACCGAGAGCCTAGACATCTTGGTAGGAAGAAAACTATAGATAAAGCGGAAAGCCTTTTCTATTGGCCCAACCTTCGGTCAGATGTGAGTCACTACATTACCAGGTGCATGACATGTCAGCAGCATAGAGGGAACTCAGGGCCCCAACAACCATGGCAGGAGCTGCCAACGGTAGATAATCCCCTTGAGAGGATTTCGTTGGATCTCACGGACATGCATGATGGAACTGGTGGTTACCGCTATGTGCTGACAGTTGTGGACCTTTTCATTCGCTTTGTGAAGTTCTAAAAGTTAAGGAGTAAGTTAAGCCGAGAGGTGTGCGAGAGGTTTAGTGACTATTTAAATGATTATGGGGCACCTACCCTGATAATTGCGGACAATGGGGGAGAGTTCACTTCCCACGAGTTTAAGGCCTTGTGCACCTCATATAGTATTAAGATCGGGTAAAGGCTACCACACCGTATCACCCGCGAGGGAACAGTATCAGTGAAAGAATGCACAGGACCATGAAAAGCATCCTGGGTAATCTGTGCAAGGGACACCCTATGCGGTGGCCAAAATACCTCACTGAAACGCAGCGCGTGCTAAACTCGGCAGTGCACACCACGGTGGGGGAGCAACCTTACTTTGCCTTCTTCAATAGGCATGCTCCGAGACAGATTGGTGTAAATATGCCTATGATTGCTAATGAAAAACGTGCTGAGGCAATCGCCGTGGCCAAAGACATAATTAAAGAGTCAACCAAGAACATGAGTCGAAGGTACCGTGAGGTGTCTAACAGAAATAGAAAGAATCAGAAAGTCGACAAGGGAGATTTGGTTTGGGTGAGAAATGAACATCCCATACCTGGCATGAGCCAAAAACTGAATGTGAAGAGGGTCGGACCATATGTGGTGCAGGAAGTGATCTGCGAAGAGGGGACTTATCGTTTGAAGCACGTGTTTGAGGCTCGGAAGTGCAAAGAGCAGCTGAAAAAGTCAAACCCTTCGTTGGCACAGAGGAGTTGTTAGTAGAACCGTGTGAGGGAGTGGAGATAGAGGATGTAGTAGAGTTAGAGACATTACTATCACATGAATGTAGGCAGCCTCGCAGACTCCTCGAGGAGTGTTAGTAAGAGTTAGAGACTTGATGCAGTAGGTACCGGAGGCCGTTGTGTGTGACCCCTCTTTGGTTGCCTATTTTTGTGTGTTTTCAATCTTCCCACATGTACTCTAGTTACATGTGTGTACCTTGTGGTAAGTCGTGTGTAGCCTTCATGGTACAGTGCTGAATACAGAGTACCTGGGTCGTGAGGAACGGACCGATCACATCAGGACGTGAGTTAGCGTTGTAGAAGGGGGAGACTGCGGGTTCTCCCAGGACTAGTCTACCTCACCGAGTGTGTAGGACAACCTTGTCTGGACGCCCGCGCTCCACCTCATACCTAGCCTCTGGGGTCTCACAAGTAGCCGACGGGGTGGGGAGAAGGGTCTCTGAGGGACAATAGTGGTGTCAGATTGGCACCAGTTTTGAGTAATGGGCTGTATTGGTTGGTTGACGGTGGGTCACACACAGGCTTCTCGTTTTACGGTACTGGCATAGTTATGCTTGTATAGTTGGGGAGGCCTGACGATCACATCCCTGGTGCTGTCTCTATCTCCTGTGGGTCGTACAATTAAGTTGAGTAGCATTAGGTTGGTACCTGTTTCTGGTGAGGATACCGTATTGTAGTGTAGGCTTGAAGCGAGTGAGTAAAAGTCTTAGGGGGGGAAAAAAGCTGTGTAAGGTAGCAAAAAGGCTGTGCTTGATTGTGGCAATCAATGCACCAAGACTTGTTACTTTTCACACACTTCCAGTCCTATAATTGTATCCAGTAGTTATTATAAGGTTGTTGTACTCACTGAGGACTCACTAACTCCGAATCCCCAGGCAATTAATTACGGACTCCTTAACCTGAAAACCAAACTTCCCTCCCCTCATGACGTCATTAATGTGTCATAGTTCCCCTCAAGAACCTCCTGACGTCACTACCCTGTTTTTACTTTTAATTCCGTCCTCAACCCATTTTAGTAGACCGAAAAATTAATACAATACCCTTTTCTATATGTCTAGCTCCCACTATAATCTAATAGTTCAATAAATACCTACTCCTCCATTAACTAACTGTGCCATTATTGGTTTGATTCCCGGAGGAAAGTAGAGAAAACTTAATATTTAGTAAGGCCCCGTAATCATTGAAGATATTGTTGCCTATTAATTAATAGTCTCCATTCAACACCCCGCGACGGCATTTGAATCTCTCGCTTGGAAGGGTCGTGGAGTACTCTTCATAAATGCACGCTTAATTCCCTTATGGGATCGTCATTAATATTATGTTTGGGTACCCTAAAGAAAAAACTCTGTAAAAGATAAAAAAAAAGAAAATTCACTTAATATCTGTTATCATATGACTTTCCATATGTGGATTTCTTGTGTTTTGCTTCTCCGATGCCAGGCCCTCTAGCGGCCATCCTAGTCTTTCACTGATATACCAAGATACAACTATAGAAATCAACGAATGGGAAGTGGGATGGATGGGAGGGTCATTTATTGTCAATGATTACGGGGCCCTACTAAATAATAGGTTTTCTCTACTTCCCTCCGGGAATCAAAGCTATAATTTAATAGTGGCCCCTCCATCATTGACGATGTTGCCTGAATAACAAGACTGGAGGGGGACATTCGTGACAATATCCTAATCTCAGGGGACGAAATAATCCGTATAACATCTTTTAAGTTTCATTGTATGCAAACAATATATAAATAAAAACAAAATTGCAAGCAGTGCGTGGCATCAAGAAAATCTGCTTACTCATGACCAGATCTTTACCTTAACCTATAAACGGCGAGCAGGGTGTATTGAACACCACTGTTCTGGGCGAGCATATTAGGCTCCATTCATGCCTATAATCGTCATTTTACGATAAATATCGTTATTACTTATTCATATGCGCCTATTTTACCTTCACTATGAAGATAGTAACCTGTAACAATAATAAAACAAGTGGAAGTAAAAAAATTCAGGTCAAAATCGCGAATATACATGGAGCAGCCCATTCATGAATTATGGAGCAAATTGAGGAAACCCCTCCCTTCACGAGGCCTCAAGCCTGACTGAGCTTACTCATTCACACTCTCGCTTGTGTATCACACTCGCTAGCCACATAAGCACATCCTCCACACATTTTGCTAATGTTAGCACAAAAATATACCAACGAATTAGGGAATAACAGGGAAAATAGGTGATAATTGAAGGGGGAGGGGAAAGGGGGGAAGGAGGGGATATGGAGGAGTGATATGAGGTATAGGGGAAAACAAAATAAAAATTAGTGCTACTGGGGCCGTTTAAAATGTTTTTTTTAGGCCTTCCCTCTTAAGAGCTTTGCCGCCGTAGCCCAGTAAAACTTCTTAAGAGCTTTCTCTCCGTTGCCGGGTTAAGACCTATGCATTATACTTTTTTGGGGTACACGCATGTGTTCCCTTAAATAGAAGTATAACTCTGTAAAATCTTGTTCTAACCTTAACAGTATTTGTACAGTATAATATATGTTTGTACATTTTGATAATACTACATAGTTGCAACTATGATAGATTTCTTCTTAAAATTAACATAAAATACAAAATATTTTGAACTGTCCAGCCACTTCGATCACAGCTCGTGATTTATCACAATCTCCGGCGGACGGGGACTTAGTGAGGCATGGGCTATTCCGCACCCCCACTCCCCCTTTTAAAACAAAACCTTACATAATAGAACATAGCCTACTGGACCCATTGTCGTAAAGCTATACAGTTACGCTTTGGTTTATCGAGAGCGACCGACAGGTAACGTGTTAGGAAAGTATGATTGGACGCTCATAATTGATTTTTAGCAACGCCTCTATAGAATTTTTTTGTAAAAACCGAAGAGAGACTGCCCATTTCCTGATGTCGTGAGCCCTGCCCACCACGCCGGGGTTACTTTCTTTAATGACGTCTACTAATAGAGAAGGTAACTTTCTTCTCGTAACACGATTACCTGCCTGGTTCACCCATAGAGCACCTGGTTGACGAGGATGCGCAGCCCTCATCAACTTAGTTAAGGCCTGCACTGGGCATAAAATATGATGAGTGTGTCTGCGTTTCAATGCTGGAACAGAAAATTCAGAAAACACATGATCAGAATGCTCATTCTTCGCTATAAATGTGGGAGACGGCGCGATTTGCACATGATCGTGCAGTCTCCCAAACCTAAGGCAATTAGGTTCGTTGCTCATCGCCGCCAGCTCAGACACCCTATTTCCCATGGCCAGAGCCATCAGGAATACAGCCTTCTTTAATAAAGAATCTAAATCCGGCGCGTTATTATATTGACACGATTGAAGCAAGGATAAGGCTTTGTCAAGCGACCAGGTGGGCATGAGCTGACGCAGTGGTGGGCGCAGCTTGAAACACGCCCTCATAAACCCTTTCTCCTCCGCCTGCGGTATGGAAAGACTAGTGAGATCAAAACAGGGAGTTCTGATGGCAGATAAGTGATTTTTTAATGTGACTACTGAAAAACACTTTTGCTCAAATATATAATCTAGGTATTTGAAAATCAAGGCTCCCGAGGCATCTGTTTGCCCTGACTCTATAATCCAGGTTGTGAATGTTTTCCAATGTGATTGATATTGTCTCTTGGTTGACATGGTATATTGGTTCATCAGTTTACTTGTGACACTTTCCCCAAATTCAGCTAACCATTTTGCATTGTAAATGTCCAGAAGGCAAAACTGAGCGAGGTCCGAAGATTGCCAATTGTCTGTAAGTGGAATGCGGAGACCAGGAGCGACACCGGGGTCCTGCACCATTCTTGCAACTGATGGTACCACACCTGAGCCGGCCATAACGGCGCATTCATCGAGAATAAGCCCCGGTAACCTCTTAGTTTGTGAATTATCCTGCACATTAGAACAGAATCTGGTGGAGGAAAAAGATAGATTGAAGTCCACCTGTTCCAGTCCTCCAATAATGCATCTGGTCCCCCCCCGCCGGGGTTACCCCCTGGCGGGTTAGGAAGAGAGGGAGTCTGTGATTCTCCTCGGATGCGAACAGATCCACTTGTGGACGGTAAGGCTTTGCAATCATCTTGTCGAAGACGGTTTGTTTGATAGCCCATTCTGCTAAGGTGCTCCGCCTCTGGTACAGAGGGTCTGCCCAGACGTTAGACACGCCGGGGAGATATGCTGCATGCAGAAGAATGCCCAGCGATTCGGCCAGAGCAAAAATCAGTTCTGACAATGTTAGCAACTCTTGAGACCTCACCGAGCCTTGCTTCTGAATGCAATGGACTGCAGTTAGGTTGTCCATACGGAACGCTATTGATTTTCCTTGCAAAGACGCTCCGTGATCTTGGAAAAAAAAAAGAGAGGAAGTAAAAGCTCTTGCCTGTTGATGTGAAATTGATCGTCCTGGGCCCACGTGCCCTGCCCTTGATGGCCTAGATTTGACTGATACCCCCTACCTAGTGCTCCTGAAGCGTCTGTGTCTACCCATATCGTAGGTGGGGGAGAAACCCATGTTGTTAAAGAGTATAGCATTTCGGGCTTGGCCCAGACCTATAATAAGCTGTGGATTAATGGAGGAATTGGCCATAATTTCTTCTCCGGCGAGAAAGGAAAATCTGTTGCCTTCCAAGATTAATCTTTTCACTTTCAACTGGCCCAACTTCACAGTTAATTGGATCCAGTTGAGAGAGCCGATCAGAGAATTCCCCCCATTTTCCTGGTCGTATTCAGACAGTGGAGAAAATGAAACTGTTTCTTGCGAAATCTGTCTCGATTGTCCACACTCTGATTAAGAGTCAGATTGGTGGTGTCCCGGACCAGCCCAATCCACTGAGTATTCCTTGTGGGAACAAGGAGAGACTTCGCCAAGTTCACCTTGAACCCTAGGTTTTGTACATGATTTAATACTTGGTTGTCATGATTGTGACATAACTCCTCTGACTCTGCCACCACTAGCCAGTCGTCTAGATACCACAACACCTTTATGCCCTGGACCAACAATGGCATCAGGGCTTGCCGGACTAATTTTGTGAAAATTCTCAGTGCCAGGTTCAACCCAAAAGGCATCCTTCGAAAGACATAAGTCTCTTGCCTGATCCTCAGAGCGAGGAACTTTTGGAACCATTTGTTTATAGGGACATGCCAATAGGCATCTTTGAGGTCTACTGAGCACATCCAGCCTTGCGGCGGAAGAGTGAGCCTGATGTGATTGACTGTAAGCATTCTGAAGGGTCAATTCTCGATAAACGTGTTCAGATGCGAGAGATCCAATACTGGTCGCATCTGCACACTACCTTTTTGGCACTAAGAAAAGTCTGGAGGTGAATATTAGGCAAGTTGGTTCTACCGGTACAATGAGCCCCTTGGAGATCATTTCTTGGACCAGGGCCTCCACCTCCTGTGACACATTGTTGCGTTCTAGCGTCTGACGCAGTCGAGGTCGCCGGAGCCACCGCCAGGTGATTCCTTTGCTTACTACTTTCCTGGCCCAAGTTTTCTTGGGCCAGGCTGAGCGGAATAACTGGAACGACCCAGTCTGCAAACTGGGTCTGTTCGGTAGAGCAACTCTCGAATCCGGCACGCCTAAGCACGGCACTGGGAGACAGAGAGTTTGGGTGGCTAGTTTTTTTGGAGGGGGTGGTGGGTCGGTATCAGATGGCTGGCTAGTTTTGGCTGACGTCTGCCCCTGATTTCGTTTCTGGTGTGGCTTACCTCTATACCCTGAGTATTTACCTTGTTTGGGTTTGGGCTGATTACCTCCCTGCTGAGGAGGAGTTCTGGGATCTCGAAAGGTCTGTTTAGCATGCGGTTGGTTAGGCTTACCTCCACTCTTTGGCTTATGAAAAGGTTTCTTAAATGGTTCTCTCTTAGCTTGGGAGGTAATCTGCTTCCACCCATTTACCATATTAAAGACTACACTCCACGTTTCTGAGTTAAGAAGGGAGGCAGTGAGTACCAGCGAAAGAGTTACCCGGCGACCAATATCATCCGGTAACTTCTTCACTAGGTGCACCCTCAGACCTTGGCGGGCTCGAACCGCTTCCATGATTGCTATCCTGATGCCACCTAAGGTTTGAATAGAGTTTTGCAATAATATTCTACGTGACAAATCTGTGGCCTTCCCATCATATGGGTCAGCAATGGCCGAGATAGTTCTGGTCAGTGAGACAGCAACCTGGTGACTGACTAGGTACTGAGAGAACATCCAGTAGGCTTTGTTTCTTAATTTAAAGTCCCTTTCAAGGTGAGCTGCCGGAGGAGTGCAAAAAGGTTCATCTAAAGAGTGGAGAGCCAATTTGGGTGCCGCTAAGAAGGCAAACAAAGCTGGCGACACCCCTTCTGCCTTATTTACAGGTAACGAGAAATAATTAGGTAGTGGGCTGACCCTTTGTCAGAGTGAGGGTTGGTGTCCTCTACTTCCCATAGTCCCTTCTATCTTTTTCTCCCTCTGCATCTATATTTGTTTTCAAATGGCGAAGGGATGCGGCGACCCCAACGCCCGCCACTTTCTGGTGCAGGTAGCCTCCTCTGTGGTCGAGGGGTGAGAAATGTCCACCACCGCTTTTCTCCGGCGAGGCGTAGAAGTCGGCAAAAGGGGATTGTGGACGGGGCCCTGGTATCCTTCTCCCCTTAAATATATCTACCAAAAAAACGAGCCAGAGATAGGGGCGAGGGAATGCGTTCGTGGTCCCGGACCCTAAGAATAGGCGCTTTAAATGTGCAAGGATATAGTACGAATGAGAAGCGAGAGGACATTGGAAGGTTATTTGAAAGAAGGAAGTATGATGTGCTTGCACTTAATGAAACTAAGATTAAAGGAGAGGGAGAAGTGGATTTTGGAAACGTGATAGGTAGAAAGTCTGGAGTAGATGAGGGAGTCAGAGGGAAAGAAAGAGTGGCTATTATTGTGAAGGAGGAGTTGAGAGAGTTTTTAAAAGAGTGGAAAGAGGTTTCATCAAGGCTAATGTGGGTGCGAATGCTGTTTAACTCCTTCAGACTCATATGACGCTACCGCGTCATATGGCCGAGTGAACCAAAAACTCATATGACGCTACCATGTCATATGGACTTATTATATTGCCAGAAAATAAGTATATGACGCTATTGAGCCGGTCTTTTGGCTGGAAAGTCCCATAAATTAGATCTACATGTGGAAATATCTAGCACCTGGCGTCCCTGTGAGGGCCCCGCGGGGGTAGAAACGCTCAGTTTCTTCCCAGCAGCCAGTCTACTAGGTGGGTGTGCGCAGCCCTTTAAACCGAGGGGCCTCCATTTTGCTCAGCCTGGGTGGTATTTCCGCCCTAATATAACCCAAACGAAGTGCTATATCGTTGGCTTATCAATGGATTATTGTGTTAGTCTTGTTTAGGGAATAATAACCATGTTAGTGATGTGTTATGCTCGTCTCTGGTGTACGTGACCAAGGTGGGCTCCACGAGGGGCCATGGTTTTTGCCTATACGTTTCGCTTGTTTGTGTATCACTTTCATATAATATTGAATGAATTATATTGCTATTTATCAGTTCAAGTAGTGTATCTTACTTGTATTAGTGTTTGTTAGTGAAAACACTTTCATAACTGGTGGAGCAAAATTATGTCGCCATGCTCCCCCCTGTGCATTTTTGCTCGATAATTTACTCGGTGGAAAGTGCTTGGGAGGTAAGTTTTTTTTTGGCAAAAGCACTCTACATATATGGCTTGGTGGCCACGAGGGAATCTCAGCAGTGTCAGAGTAAGTACAGTCGAAATTTCTGTCGCCACGAGTAGGTGGAGGTGGTGGTGGTGGTGGTCGTGGTGGTGGTGGTGGTGGAGGTGGTGGTGGTGGTAGTGGTGGAGGAGCGGTGGAGGTGGTGGTGGTGGAGCGGTGGTGGTGGAGCGGTGGTGGTGGTGGTTGTAGTAGAGCAGTGGTGGTGGTGGAGCAATGGTGGAGATTGTGGTGGTGGTGTTTCATCAGTTGATATTGACACACCGATAGGGTCGGGTCCCTTTTCTGATGGTGGGTCAGGTCAGAAAATGAACCCTTTCGGTAGGTGTCAATCGCACCTGGTCCAAAACTACCACCATCTCCACCACCAC